>JAQGAK010001057.1:0-41900 GCA_034696945.1 Lipothrix lubbocki
ACAAAATAAATACAAAATAAATACAAAATAAATACAAAATAAATACAAAATAAATACAAAATAAATACAAAATAAATGCAATCTAAAGGTCTTTCACAAAAACCGAGTGAAACTGAATTGGGGCACAATGAGACAAATACAAAATGAATTTACTTCTTGAATGATCCGCCGAATGCCCTCACGTGGTGCATCAGGATAAGCAGAATCGACTGACAGTAACTTCATTACAGTCACTTTTCCGGACGGACAGCGAGCGTAAATATCAGTGAAGGTACCACCCCGGTCAATTGCAAATTGGAACTTCATTTTTAACTAATTTCCGGTAAGTCCCACCTAAGGTTCACAAAGTACCAAAATTTTGCAAACTCCGTCTACTTCGACTAGAACTTTGTGCGGTTTGCAAAGTTCGAACTTAGCCTCGTAGCACCTTTGAGGCCACTGCTCTGCTCCTGTGAAATTAAACGCGTGTGAACGATTCCTCCTGCTCTTGTTCTTGTTGCGTTCCTAAAATGTGCTCGAGCGGGACGTTCTGCCGGGATCTTTATATAATTTAGCAATGTGAGAATTTTTGGAGTGGATCTCAAAATTCTCAAATATTTTTATTTAATGAAATATTTGATAATATAATTTTAATATATTAAATATTATTTCAATTATCTTAATATAAATTAAATTTTTCTCAAAAGAACTTTGAAATATTATGTATTATATTTATTTCCCTGAAGGGAGGTTAGCAATGTAATAATTATTTTCGGAATGGAAATCAATAATTTTATTTTATTATGACTATTAGGGTTATTAATTTTGAGAATTGAGCGACACAAAATGGTTAAGGCTAGTAGCAGAATAATAATATGAGTCTGTAAATGAAAGGCTTGTTGTTGTTTATGAAGTCAATTACTTTACAAAGTTAATGACTATATATGCAGAAGTTGATGCAACCTGGATGTTCCCCGCAGTTACATAATGTTTTTTTTCTTTGCAGTTATCTTCTCGTTAATGGTAATTATTTGTGAATGGAAAATATTGACCTTGGAAATATTACTAAAGTTAATCATTTTTGGGGAGATAACGTGCCGGACGCAGGACAAATTAAGATCAAAGGTGATGATTCGGGCAATCTCCATTTGAAACCTTCCATGACAATTATGGACGAATAATGATTGAAATATGGGAATTGTTCATGTAAAGATCGCGGTTGGTCAATAAGTGGAAGCCTTCATGCTAAATAGCAATCCACTATTATTGCTTTGAAATCACTAATATTGCTTTGAAATCGATAATAATGCTTTGAAATATTTCAGAGCATTATTAGTCGATTGCTATTTAGCATTAATGGATATTTTCAGAGCGTTAATGGGTCCCACGTGTAAATAGTTGCACTTGTTTAGCTTGATAAAGGTTGTAGGACTTCACGAATTGCTAATTGGAATAAAATGATGAAAGTATAGGAAGCTTTTCGTTCTATGATTTCAGGAAGATGTCACGACAGACTCAAGTTGACAACCTCTGGTCTCAGTTAATTCGACCTGATGGAAGATCACCGAAGGAGATGCGACAGATAAAATGCTCCATGGGAGTCTTCGACAAAGACAAAGGTGGAGGTGGAAGTGCGTACTTTGAGATCGGAAATACGAAGGCCGTGGCTACGGTTTATGGGCCACATGAGGTACATTAATTTATTATAAAGGTCAGCTTTTGACTGGCTGGGAACAATTTACTATTGTGGTTGTGAAACTTGATCAAGATATACAGGACTAGGAGAGGCATTAAGCTGATTGTGAGCATGAGCATTTTTATTGTGCAGCCTTCGGCTGTTCTGTTGCTGCCGTGGTCAGTTTGTTTGATGCATGCTAATTACAAATAGGTTACGACGAGATGTGAAGCTAGGATTTTATTGATGTAGAGAAGGACTGACTGTTTTTATTGATCTAGTCTAGACTTCCTGTGTGAGATCGTCGTGGCTTGGCTTGTGACTTATTACGTATGCTCTCGTTTGGTGTGAAAAATAGTAAACTCATCAATTACAGCACTATCAATCACTTTACAGGGGCGAGCATCACAGAAGAAAGTGGGCGCTGCTAACCAGGATAAGATGACTGTCAACTTTGAATATAGTTCCGCTTGTTTCAGTACTAATGATAGAAAAACGTCAACAAAAGCTGACCGGAAATCGATCGAGATGTCTTGTAGGCTGAAAAGTATTATGGACAATGTTTTTGTCCATCATCTAGCTGAGGGATCTCAAGTAGATATTTATATTGAGCTGATCCAAGACGATGGGGGAGCCTATGCAGCCTGTAAGTGATTTATCTTACGAATTTCATGTCATTAATGGTATCACGATGTCGTCCCAGCAGAGCATGAGCCATTTTATTCAATTTTATGCGTAGCGGAACGACATGGTTGTACTTGTATGCTAAAGCAAATACGTCCCTTGCCTTCCCTCAAACTTCACTGCTGATGCAAGTATGAATTTTTTAGTATGGCCTAAGTGCCGTGATGGTTGATTAATTACTTTTCCGTGTTAATTTACACTAGAACCTGACACTTTAGCTACAAGTACGACGGCACGTGTTAGGATTAATTTCTGTCCGCAGCGTCTCAATTAAATTTCAAGTGGATTTTCATGTAAATTGTACAGCGACATATGTTTCTATTGGGAATGAATACGTTCTGCTAATTGATGGCCTATAAACACGACTTCTTGATTTTCTCTCCAGGTATAAATGCAGTGACACTGGCTTGTATAGATGCTGGCGTTCCATTACAAGATTTTGTTGTTGCCTGCTCTGCCACCATGGCTCACGGAATGCCCATGATAGACATCAGTGCAGCGGAGAAGTCTACAGGGATGCCGGAATTAACGTTAGGAATTTTATCCAAGTCCAAAGAGATAGTCGTGATGGAGCAAAATAACCTGTTGAAATTAATTTACTTCCCTGATGTACTCAACTTGGCATTAGACGGATGTCAGAGAATGTTACAAGTTTTGGAAGAAACTTGCTACGATAAATTTGCACTCCTTCAGCAAGTTATAGAAGCCAATCTTCGACGAGAACGAACTTAATGGAATAATCACATTTTAATTTTATAACTTTCTTATCATCGAGCTCATATAATAAAGTTTGGGAGCGATTCCCTAACATGTGTTTCAGCTCGTTGCTCTGCGACGGAGGTGGAAACCAGCCATTTACCAGAACGAATGTTACTCTTTTATTGACACTTTTACGCTCATCCCTCTTTATTTCTACTATAAACGCGATTTCTGTCGGATTCATTGCATCCCGCTTAGCAAAATGATGCATTCTATCAAATTGCAGTAGATATCTATATCATTAGACACTGGTGGACTCAACGCATTTGCGTGTGCATCAAATTACTTCTCAAGGCTCATAAATATTGACTCCTTAATATAATTTATTGTTTATAAAAAGCTCCTTTTGCCCCATATTCGTGTGCGACCATGCATAAAGCAACATTCCATTTAACAGGGCAACATGAATTAGCGTAACAAGGTCGGGCAACATCCAACAACTTCAGAACAAGCACACAGCGTATATCTTGTCTCTGTTTGCTGTGATGAAAAAGTTATGCCACTCTTTTGTACTTTGTCGGAAAATGACTGTAATTAGTTCAGTTTGAGGACTGCAATCAATACAAGAGTTTGGGTTGTTTCAGAAAAGAGGTTCATTTGACAAAAATTTGCATGCCTGACCTACTACCCGGACAGTTTTTAGGTCAATCGGATGTACGATGCAGTTTTTATCCACCCATTTAGAATGGCATTTAGTAAGGAAGTTACAGAATCGATCCTGTCATGAGTTTCGATGGGGATCACTTGTAGAAAATGTGATATGACCAAGTGGACACGTAATGATGAGATTAAAAGACTCAAGTCGACTGAGGCATAACTCCGAGAGTGCAGTACGTGAACATCGAGAGCTTTCCTTGTACTGACAAAACCGTGTAAGTGTCGAGATAAGAAGAAACGGTTGTTGTGGTAGCTTGACTCTGAAAGCCCGCCTGTATGCGCTTGTGCTTGGTCGATGAACAACGCACAAGCAAGAAGCGACAGTAGAATATTATTCTCTGACTGTGCCTACAGCCCGGGATTTTGTTTAAGTCGTTTTGCCCGCACGTTTGCTACGTTATTGTGACTTTGGTCATCGCGGTTCACACTCTCACCTCAAAGCTTGCTACCACATCTAACTATACAGTTTACCTGCCGACGTTGTGGGGAACGTAGAGAAATATTCTTATTACAGTCATTAACCGGTGTTAGAATTCTTTCAAAGTGGAAGTGTCTCAAGGAATCTTGGCTACTGACACCGAACAACATTTCAAGCATTGTTCGGTGAAATTCTCGTCTCAGTACCAAGCTGTCAAAATGAGTCAAAAGAGACGTCGACCTCGTCCAACTCCATTGGAATGGTCAACATCTGCTGCTTCAGGGAGTTCTGATTGCACTGAGTCCGATCTTTGTTCCCTTGTTTCTCGTTCAACTGCTACAGGCTCATCTCCTGTCCCTTCGCCGTCACCAGCATCCTCTCGACCAACATCTCCATGTGTCAGTCCAAGGGGGAAATTGGCATATTTGGCATCGAGACGAAGCTCAAGGGATTCCCAATGTACTACTGCTACCGGCGGAGAAGGCAGTCCGATTGCAAGCCCAAGGGCTTCTTACAGACTTCGCCAGAGAAGACAATCAAACTTTCTGGAACTTCCCGGTACTTATTATTTTCTACCTTTATTTTTCTATCTTTCTTCTATTTCATCTATAAGTACATCTCTCTCCCCGTGGTTTTCTCTTTGCGTATTTTCTTTCCGTATTTCCTAAATAGTACAGCAGGTGTGCATATGATGATAAAACAGCCATATCCCCAATTATATATTTTACGTAATATCCAATAGTTCATACCCCGCTAAAGAATATTTAACCACACTCGTAAAAACTTTTCCCCGAATTATCCTTTTCCCCCGAACGGGTTCTCACGGTTTTGAGACTTTGCCTCAGAAAACTTGTCCATTTTTTCCTTATTAATAACATCGAGGCAGACTTGGCATGCGAGGGAAAGAATTTATATATAGAAGTTGAATAGTTAGCGTAATTAATCCCGTAAAGCCGATATCATTGTCATTTCCAAATATGGCTCTCGGCAATCCTAATTTCCAATAAGGCTCGTCGGAATCATAATCGCCATGGCCTACAATGTTTATTTACCGTATTTCATTGATCGGGTGGCGGGCGGCGGTGAACACAGGGAAGTATGGAAAGATCTACGCACTTCTAGAACTTTAACTGATAGAACCGATGCGTAGTTGCACGCACTATGGTAAAGTGCGTAAGCTATAAAACGTTGTATATATCCATAGTTCTGGATGTTCTAGAATATTGCTGAGATCTACGCACTAAAACGCACTGCCGCACGCAGTGCGTAGAGAGACTGGGAAATTGCATGCTCGGTGAAACGACCGGCTTTTCTAGAACTTTTCCTTTCCCTTGTTGTAAAGCTCTGCATGTAGTAGTAATACTTTGTATTCATCCTGCATTATGACATAGAAAGTTTTTCGACAGCATTCATTGCCATGAAAGAAAGCGTATTCAACGCATATTGTGCCAGATTGGAGTAGCAAATGTCATATTATTACCTTATGGAGGTTCCTGTATACAAGTACCTTTGGGAAGGCGGAATATGTTATCATAATACAAACTGGGGCATTTCAATAATAAAAACAAATTCAATAAATCAACTTTCATAAGTGAAAACTATAGTTGATAGGAGAAAGTCAAGGTTAATTCTAATGATAATTCGATAATAATTATTATCGAAACATACTTTTTCCGGTGATTCTTTTTTAAATGAAATCAGACGTAAAAACCGTGGGCAATACCTCTTCAACAATCAGACGGACTGGTATAGAAAAAACGTTGTTAATAGCCGTCGATATAAAAAGTAGGACCCGGATCCCGAAACAGGTTTTCCAATTCCAGTAGGCTGGATTCCCCAGATACTAATTATATTTTTCCTGATGCACTAATTCTATTTTCCAAAGGTATCTGCAGCAATTCTTCATAACCGTAATAAAGACTCATTTTCTTAGTATTTTAAGTATTTCTTCTGTTTCCGCCTTAGTAATATTATAGATATCATAGTACTATATATTTCTATCAGGGTTTTGTACAAGAGTACCCATGTATCTAGCACTGACAAATCCCAAGTATTTCGGAATTCTCAGAAATTGACGACGCTACCTCCAAATATAGCTTTTGCAAAGGAATCTGTTCATTTGTAGAGAAAATGCCTTCTAGGAAATAATACTTTTAGCGTGTTCATCAACAACTACTGCGTTGTATAATTCAAATATTCTTTCAAGTCCGTCAAAGATTCTGGGCACTCTGGAATATTGCCTTACATTCAGTTTTGGGTATATAATTTTTGTAATTAGGTCGATTAAAGATGTATTCAGGTAGTGCATTCATGGATTTTGTAAAACGAATTTCAGTGCACTGTGCTCAGTTGGTAGAGAAAGTTTGTCAATTGGGCATATATCGCACAGTGCCCCAGTCCTTTCCAGGTGTAAATGAATAGAATTTCTCAAATCCCAACTGTCTTATGAAATTGCTACTAGAAATATCGGGGCAACGAGAGAAAATATGAAAATTCAAGTGTGTTCTCAAATTTTGGCTAAAATATTGAAAGTTTTAGCTAAATAAATCGAGATATTTTGATTTAAAAAACTGGAAGTTGTAGTAAAATGGAGTAGTCTATGTAAAAAAAACGTAAAGTTTAAATTAAAACAATGAGGAAGTGTAGGTAAAAAACTTGAAAAATAGAGGAGAAGTAACTAAACAAAAAATGTGAAGTTTTAGTAACAAATGAGAGTTTTAGTAAACAAATTTGAGGCTTCAGTAACAAACTTGGGAAGTTGAAGTAAGAAAAATGGAAAGTTTCACTCAAAACAATTCGAAGGTTTGACTAAAAAAATGTAGAATCTGAAGCAAAAGAAAAGTTGCGAAATATAAACAAACCAGGGAATTTACTATAAAAGTCGGGAAGAGGGCCGGTGAGAAATGTAGACTGGGAAGTGCTTTAATGCCGCATATGTTGATAAGAAATCATTACCAACTTCTTCCCTTTCGTTGCGATACGATTATTACTGACCATGACCATTATATAATAGGGAAAGTACACACATGGGAAATCGCCTTGGATTCGTCCAGTCGGGGCAGTGTGAGTACTCCTGTGCATATGATAATTTGATGAGAGCCAAGTGGAGCGTAGAAATGTAAATATTACGCACTAATACAGATATAACATATAACCCTTTGTTGGATCATATCACGTTATCCTGTTTATAAGCCTTATTGTTTCACAAATTTATTGAAAAATCCCTGTAATGTACTATATAATAATTAGGCAGATAAACTATATGGTTAAAATTTTTATATAAAATCTTGTATAGATACAAAATGGAAGACCCAGAAATCTTCCAAATCTTAATATAATATGTTGGGGCTACTTACCCAGAATGCAAAGTATGCAAGTAATACAATAGTTGGAAAAAAGTATCGCAAAGTGGAATACCATGAAAAACTGTTTAAGAAAAAAGGAGTTGACAGCCTTCTATGTTGACACATTTCCATTTTAAGTGAATACATTTCAAGCAGTTATCCTCTTTGTGTGTTGGCGTATATGCACTTCTTGGTTTTGTATTACCGGGTATTTTATCTCCTGTATCGATTAATGATAACGGAAGTGGAGTCATGTAGAGCGAAAAACGATCCACCGATAGCTACAAAGTGTAAAACTTTTTCGACTGCTGCTCCATTTGACAAGAATATACATACCTCATGCAAAATGATCCAAGTACATAATGCAAAAAATGTATACAAGTCTTCATGGAGAATAAACAAGATCCTCTTGGACAAAATGTATACAACACTTCATGTAGAAAATGCATATTCTTTATGGAAAAAGTATATGATCGTCATGGAAAAACTATATAATTTTCGTGGAAAAAATACATTTTCACCATAGAAAATTGACTTCGATAATGTAAAAAAGGTATACGCAAATGCAAAAATGCATAAGGAACTGATGCATATAAACATTCGGGAAGCAGAATAAATTGCATAACCAAAGTTTACCAACAGAACCTCCATGGTAATTCATTTTGCCAGGCAAAATCCATCAAGATTCTGTTTGAACTGACGGAGCATGTTTTATATCTACATATATTTCGCTTTTTTTTGAAACCTAACATGTAGCATGCTAATTGAAACTCTATTATTAAGAGTACACAACGGTAACTACATATAAGTATGAATACAAAATATTATAGTGTGGATATGGATCCAACAACAACTGCAGATGCACTGAAGATATAAGTAAGCCTTGCAGGCAATATTGTCAGGATAACAGAGCCCTAATTTGAGGATCACGTCATGTGTTTAGGGTTAGAGCGGGCATTTTTGCCAGGGAATCAGAGCAGCAGCGGAAAATCAAGGGCACGTACATATAGCCGCAAATATCCACCCCGCTGACACTAAATTGCATTCGGGGAAGTTTTTTTCTTTTTGCTTTTATCCATGATTATGATTCCAGCAGCTCCAGCGTAATTAATAATTATTACTGAATCCTTCCTTCGAACTCCGCGGGGGAAATTCCAAGCTATTTGTGGCGATTGGCAGACTGAGCAAGCATAATTAGGACAAGCTGCTCGTGAATAACGGAGTGACATTAAAGTTACTGTTTATTATAAGTTAAGTTTATAGCAAAGTAGATACGTAAACTTTTTCGATTAGCAAATTGTCTGTACAGTTTTAATAGTAAAAAAGTTCATTCGGGTAGTAAGAAAATTGTAAATTTCTGCTGAAGAAATTGTAAATTTTGTCGAAGAAATTAAAATTCCTACTGGAAAACTTGGAAATCCTAATCAGAAATAGCAAATCCTTCTAAGGAAATTGTAAATCCTGATTAAAACTTGCAAAACCGAACGAAGAAATTGCAAATCCTAATGAAGAGCTGGAAAACCCGTCTAAGGAAACAGTAAATTCTGAGAAAACAGGTTGAAAACAGAACCAGGAGGGTTGTCATGACCCGACGGGGCTCGGCTTTATTTTGACGATGATGGTTGCTCTTAATTTATGGAGAATGTTTGACAGTCCGCGGGGAATCACAAAAGTGAATTTGTTAATGAAGAAAATGAGAATTTAGGAGAGATGGAAAGTGATTAGTGGCTGTGTAGGAACTGGAACAATGTGTTGATAATTTTCTTGGCTTGTATTATATTCTGATTATTATGTTTTGCAGTTGTGGATCACGTTCGACCGAGAGTTTGCAGTTTACCGGAAGGAGGTTACAACCCCCGAACCGGAGTTAACGATGATATCTACCGCCTTCGAACATTCAGCATTACCAACAAAGGCGTAGTAAATTGTGGGGACTCATTGATTCCACGTCGATCTCGGTCAAACACCAGCATGGCATCTACAAACAGCAGGTAAACTTTCTCTTGATTATCCCGTCATCGTAGAAATTCTATCAGAAAGGAACCGCGAGGTTTTTGGGGTAATTAAAAGCAAAATCCACTGAACGTAAGATATGTAGGTTTAATATCTGTAGGTGGAAAATGAGAAACCTCATCTTGTTGGAACCCTAATACGTCTTGTTAGACCGTCTATGTTTACTTGGGAAAATATCAAATGTTTTTGAGGCTCCAGTAACTGCAGTTCCCACAATATTTGTATTCTTTAATTTTTATCTCCGTAGTACGATTCTTCCAAAATTGTTGAATCTGATCAATAATGAAAACAAATAATTATAACAAATAATTAACGCAGAACTGACAATTAAATTAGTGGGAACCTTTTTGATTAATAAAGCGAAACCTTTGATTGATGCAAAATCAACTTATTCCCAAGTGTTGACATAACCTACATGAGTCTTCGTTAGTAGAAATTAATCCAAAATTAATAGAAATACCTATTGGTGTAATGTTTGAGAGCGTATTCTCGGGGAAAATTGTAAGTGACTTCAATATTTTCATTAATAATTTTATACTGTAATATGTAGTCATTCGCTAAATCATACTTGGCAAAAGGCTCGTTTATTGCTAAATAATCGAGCTAAATGGGAAAGATGGGATTCAGCCACTCTATATCCGAAATGGAACCACTATTCCTGTCCATACAGGCATAGTAATCTGAGTGGGGAGCGCTCACCGTTCGATGGGTCATGTTGCGGAAGCAGTGCGGTCTCATCCGACAGTGAGCAGAGCGTTGCAGAGAAGCTGGCGAAGTTCCGTGTGGTCCTGCTGGGTCATTCTGGTGTGGGGAAGTCAGCCCTCGTGTCTCAGTTTATGACCTCGGAGTATATCAACACCTACGACGTTTCTCTAGGTAAGGTGATCAATTTCTCAATTACCTTTGTATATTCCTTGTACTGTCAGGTCTCTGTTGACAATTTACTTTCATTCCTTCATCACTATACTTCACATTCTCGATCACCTCGTTCGTCATCCTCGCACTTATTGAGTCCATGGCTGTACTGTTGCTTACAACAGTAAATTACTTATTGCTTACGACATTACTCACTGCTTATTCATCCGAAACCACGCTCGTTAAGTAACTGACGATACCGGCAGTGACATCAAAATATCATGTGAAAGTATATAGTTCATATACCCCGGAGCCAATATCCCGTTATATTACTTATATAAGAACCGAATTCAGGGAAATTAATCTTCTTGAAACAATACTCAAATAGTACATCAAGTAGCTTCAAAGTACATTCAAAGTAGCTGGAATGGATGGAAGAATTCCGAAGAAAGTGTCTAGAACAAAGAATATTGATTGTGATCTAACAAAGAATTAGTAGCGTGTTCCAGCAGGGAGGAAATATTGATTTACAGCATGGAATATTCTATTACTGCACACAAGGAATATTGTATTACTGTTGAGTGTTGAGAATAATGGATTTTAGCAAAGAAGAGCCTCGTCGAACAGTAAATAATGTTCGACGGTGTCCTACCAAAATTATAACAAAGAAATTGAGCTAGCGCTAAGAAGGTGCATTATATTCCAGTGACTAAGAATTATTTTATTTATGGCTATATAAATGCTTATGCAGATAGATACATACAAACACTATACACATGTATATGTAGTTTAGGGTATTCAAGTTCGGTCTCATTAGTCCCTGGCACCCTTTTCAATTTTTCTTTACGAATGGGAGCACCAGGTAGTACACTAATATAAGCTTTTCTATAGCTTATATGAAGTATCTCCACTCTCCACAAGTTTTGAGGCTATCCTCATTAGGCCCAGTCCGTATCTTTGAAATCAGAAGAGAATAAATATAACCTCTCCCGATTATCCCGCCACTGTATTATACACCCGATTAAAACTGGTACCTGGGAATTTAGGCTGTCAGTGTAGCAGGTAGCATAGACACCCACACCTTACTTACGCAAATGCTACTTACGAGTTTTTCTCATGCCGATTTTGCTCAAAATAAATTCAAATCAGTCTAAAATAAATACCTACTAAAGCTTGGGGATACTCAACTTACTACTGCAGAATTTCCTACACGATGGAATGCTCTATTACAAAATTCACTACCTCTGTATACTATGCAACTTCCCTATTGAAGAATTTTGTATTATACAATTTCCCTATTTCAGAATTTTGTGCTATGCAAATTTACCATTAAAGACTTCTGTATTACAAATTCGCCAGTACAAAAGTTGATACTGCAGAACTTAACCATTAACAAAACTCACTCCTGCAGAATTACACTACAGAACCACTACAACATAGCATAATCTAATCAAGTGAAAGATAAAAGACGCCCTTCATGTACATTTCTCATTAGTTGAAGTTACTATTTCTCATAACAGTTTTGTGTATGATGCTCGGGTTTCCTTAATAAGCAATATACTTACCTATATTATAAGCTCTGCTATCTATTTATTATAGTTGTGCTATACATTATCACTGCACTATCCGTATATTTTTTGCATTTTAATAGTGCGCTACATGTATTGGATAACATCTGTCAGTTTAGAAATCGTATTCATTGATATCCGGACTTCCCGGATATTTTCGCCGACATGGTTAAAAGCTGCATCCGTGCATATTACATTCCCTCTCGTTTACTAATCACAAGACTTTCTCGCTCTGTTGTAGAGTTCCTTTCTGTGACTACCCTTTTCACTTTTCCCTACTTACTTCTCCTTTATATAGAAGTACAATAAACATTGTAAGTATCTACTTTATTTTTTTCTCTACAGGTAAGTAGATACACAAGCCATTAAATACTTTATTTCCCATACCTGTTCCTTTTATGACCCTCCTGCAATTTGGACAAAAATGCTGTGTATTAGCACAGCCTGTATCATCTACATTTATTTATGTATGTATAGCACTTGCATGTACTTCGAACGTTTTACGTGCATGATTACGTTTGAGTGAGCGTCTGTGAATGTTTCCTCCAATTCCTGCGGTTCCATGTTGTGGCCAAAAATATGTACAGACGTCAGTTTGTACGTAGGTATTTGATTTATACGGACGTCGCTGTCGGTCGGGGCACTTATTGCACTTATACTTGTGGCTTGAGCTTTTGTGTGACTGGTTCATTTATGTATGACGTGCTAGTTTGTATTGTGAAACAGTTGGTTTGGTGTATAAAGTGGTTACATTTTGTGTATAAAATGACTGTTTTTGTGTATCTACTTACTATAAACTACAATAGTTAGAATATTACACATACTTCAGTTGTGTTTGTTCGTTTGAGCTACGTCTTTACATAGGACTTGAGTGGGCATTTCTGAGGGCATTTACATGGTCATCAGTTCCGTTAATGATTTCATTTCAAAGTGGCGATTATTTTATACACTTGAGCACACACGCCGTCCCGAAAAAGTTTATGCATGTGAAGCAATAAGTGGATGAACATGCAAGTACATATTGCACACGAGAAGTTTATAAACTTGAATATAATTTCTTTGTAAGTTTATGAACGGCAAGGGTAAATACAGATATGGACATACAAATGCATGTACGTGCACATAAATCTTCCCAAGTATGAGATTAGGTTAGTGGCACAGGAAACTAGGAAATTCGGGTATGCCTCCTACACGACGGGTGCACTTATGCTTCTGTATTTTTCATGCTACAATCTTATCTGTTTTTTTAGGAATATTTTTCGTAAGTTGTTTCTATTATTATTATATCAAGACTTATTATTGTGAGCTGTCTGTTGTGGAAACTGTTTCGGTCCATTAATCACTCGTTAACGTATGCATTGCCATATCTCATACGTACTCCGGCCCATGTTCCTGTGTCTTATTGTCCTAAAGTTATATATAAATATAACACTACGCAGTTTTTTGTTTTGTATGCTCCTGTACATATAAGGTAGATATAAAAACAAATAAAAAACTGTGCTGGAATAAAATCCTACATCCTGAGGAACAAATTAGAAAAATAGAGGAAGGACATGAGAAATAGAAAAAGATATCTCTTTCTCCTGAAGTATTGAGGGTAAGTAAATTAATAGAATACAGACGAGGAGGTTGATTTCATTAAAAAAAAGTATTTATCTAGCAAGGAGTAATATGAGAATTATGAATGAGGCCAGCATGTCCTTCCGACACCTTCTTGTTCTTTTCCCTCATCGACCACGAAGGAAACAAAATTCAATTCCGCTCTGGTAGTTTCGATCGAATGTGTCCATTGCAATAATGCTAGTCATGCAATATTTCATACAATATTACATGCAATATAATATGCACGCTATGTACATAATTCAAGATACTGTATAATCCAGAATATACATTGCATTCCCACATTGCTTGCTTACATATGCTGTGGGTTGGTATAAACAAACATCATGTTTGTATATAAACGGGGAATTGAAGGAATAGATAAATATATTTGACTTTTGGATGCACAAGTGCAAATGTAAACCCAATGAGAGTAAAAATTGAATCGAGATTCTTGGCTTATTTTAAAATCTTTTTTTAACTCTGGATTGCCTGGATTTGTTTGCAATTACGTGTAGGCTTTACGTCCTCACGCTGGTTTCATTATTGATGTAGATGTATATTTCTGATCAACAATGCACCTTCGTCAATGTTATATTCTACTGTATAAATATATCAGAACCTATAGATAAGTATATATTGACTCTCGGATGTTTATTTATAGCTTTCGAAATGAAATTGGAATCATAATTTTAGAATTTATACGGTGACAATTCGAGATCGTATTTCAATGCAAATTCTAGTTTTGATAATTTGCACGAGTTTGTAATTCGAGAACGTTCAAGTTTATATAATTATAAAGAGAAAGTTTATGTAAAGACGATAAATTGAGTTTATGCAAAGAAGAATTGCAAATTTCAAAAAAGAAAATGTGAGTTGATATAAATAGAAAATGTCACCCAGCATAGGAAAACGATATAAATGGCTATAAAATTGCACTTTAGTTCGAGAAAAATTGAATTTGCGTGTGTTTCTGAGTTGCTTGTGGTGTCAGAGTCAGTTTCCATCAAGCGCTCCTCAAAGGAATAGCAGGAGTTTCTTGGAGTAAAAAAACCTGTTGATCCCCCCTACCCCTGTTGTTCCATACCCGTTTCTATTTTGAATTATTTAGTGACTTATGTACTGCTGACCGAGTCGTGAGTCTATACCACTGACTCCGCTCCATATAGCCAGCAATTTTTATTCCACATGCAACTCCACGAGTCTGACAGATTTTTCACGATATCCCCATACATGTGTGCGAAGGTAGGAAGGGTAAATAGGAAATGCATGGCACGTAACCGACTAGAACGCTATCATGATTTGGTTTTACAATCCTCCGGATCCTTCCCAGCAGCAGCAAACTCATATAGTTCATCACAATAAAAGCGTGACTTTGTGTGCTTAAACGCGAGAGAAAGTGGAATCGCGGGTTGGTGGACAATTTTACTCAATATTCGTCAAAGTGATTGCCCATAGGTATAAACATATATGTACATGCATGTATGTATATTATAGATAGCATGTACATATTATAGATGGCATGTAGACACATTTGTATGTACACATATGTATAATCATAGACTTGTGTATATTCCATGGACAGTTTGCCTTATGGAAATGACTCACGTCCTAGCCCATGTATTACTCATTAGGGAAGAGCCATTGTGTGATGTTGCGGGACTCATACGCTCGCAATTAATTGGTATCCTTAACCTTCCGGAGGAAAGCTTCATCTGTGCCCACTCAACTTATCATCCGCTATAACACTGGTTGTATATAATTTTGCATAGTAATGTGTGTGTTATGCAACAGTGCCTACATCGTCCGGCTATATATAAACTGCATTGAGGAAGGGGAAGCCTTGGGAAAATAATGGGCGCACATATGCGTTTACGTAATGTGTTAAATGTCATCAGCTCTATTACTGCTACACGAAATCAATGTATTGATTAGCTGATTGTAAAGAAGAATGATGGGATTAAATCTGTTGCTTTTAATTACTCCTTGTACCTACCAGTTACATGTTTTGAATGAAAGGCTCCTTTTATCTCCAACATGCATTTTCACCAGATCAGATATAAACTCCTTTTCATCAATTCCTCTCTGTTTCCCCCTCTTTGTCTTGATTTTATTTTCGACATCCATGTTACCGTCAGTGTTTAACTTTGCTTCTCCTGGGAATTACTGCTTGATGATAATAAGCAGGAGTAGGTTCTGTTGGCACAAAGTTTTACGTGGGTAATTAATTTTTGGTTGTCCAACGCTACTTCTACACAGGGTGATGTGCTCTGCTACGCTGGTGATTCCGCGGAGGTGCAATATTTTAAACCTGATTTCGATAGTGGTATAGACGACTTTGTGTTTTCCGATGTGATTTTCTAATTTGGTTCCTTTGAATGTGCTGTTTTGCAAAACCCTGGACAAGATGGGAAAATTCAATTTCTCGGATGCAGTTATAATTCTGATCTTTTTGTGCAAAGTAATTATCCTCAAATTTGGCAGAATAATCCGGGCCCTATAATCTGCAGCATTTAAATCTTTTGTAGTAGTGTTATAATGTTAAAATCGAAATCCTCAGAGGCAAAATTCCAATATTCATTTGTTAAAAACGTGCATAAAGAGAAAATCATCCCGCATTCAATGTCCAAAGTTTTAATCCGTGTACCTTTGAAAGGGAAATCTATGTAGTCCTCGAACATACCTTAAACATCAACGCATACTAAATCTCATGTAAAACTTCGCATCTAAACATAAAGTATATAATTAATTTCCCCGTTTTCTACTTTTGTTTGTCTGTCATACATCCCAAAATTATAGTGGAAATAAGGATTATCCTGGAAGTAATAAATGACGACTGTCTTTTTGTTTGCGAAATTCCACGTTCCTACGTAGTAATTTCAAGTGTCGGAGTGCGGATATTATTTTTAGCACGTAGGAAAATGTAGGGTCGTTACTCTTGATTGTTTGAAAACCTCTAAGGTTGAGTAAACACTTCCATTCCTCATAATGTAATCTCTCTCCATGTGCAACTAGTGTCGGACCTTGCCCTGTCATTCTGCTCCGAAACAAATTCACGTTGCTGCGGAGTGCGAAATGGTTCATTATATGGGGACATTATCACTTCATTCATTCCCGCAAGTATTTAGAGATTTTGACAGCGCTGAGTTATTATTTGTGTCTATAATTTTGTCTATAAAACGGCATTTCTGCTGGGTATTTGTGTATTTTTAATTTCATATATTATACTTAAATAATTATAATTTGTATTAATATTTGTATACGAACGGACCTTAACCCCAGTATGTACATAAGAAACAGCAAGTAAACCCGCTTATTAGTTCCTTCCACGTGTGCATACAATCCAAGAAACATTTGCCTCGTCTTCTTCTAGTAAATTGACCAGTTTTGTGTCTTTCGCGCGGCTGGGCGCCAGACTTTCTCCTGGTAAATCTACGCAGGGAAATATGTAATATTTATTTTAATACATATGCAGGAATAATTTCGTCCGAGTCTTCATCACATGAGAGTTCATCACATACTCCTTCACAGTTCATTTCTCACATTACGTAGCATTTCTGCGTTGCATTGTAACTTATAGGATACTCAGTATAATCAATATAGTTATAATTTTTAATATATCAGTTTTCAATATCATAATAACTTTCAGTATATAAATATTATATAACAATAATAATAGTATTCAATATCCAGAGCGCTTGGATTGTGTCAATGGAGCGAAAATAAAGGGAGAATTCATCCGAGAAAATTTGCTCATGTTCTGAGTCCTCTACCTAGGAAGATCGTAGTCTAAAGCAGTGTTTTGATAGTCAGAAATTATAGTCTGCGTACATATGTGATGCCTTTTTATAATGGAAAGACTCCGCAGTAGCCAATAAACAGTAAAGTTTGAAGGTTGAGAATCAACATGCCAGCCACGTTTATGGCAAAAGATTTTGCACACAATGGCTGAATTTATATTCAGGCATCTTTCGCATCGCATAGGTCGAAAACTTATGGGCGTGCATATGTTCTGAAGGCGGAAGAGTACCACACTTGAGCCGATCTTTCGTCACTGTCACACTCCAACATTGATTGTCATCGGGGAGACAGGGAAAGCAGTGGAGACCTAAATGACAGGAGGTACATAAGATTCTTTTCACATAAAGATTCCAGTCTTCTAAATATTCCTCTCGTATAAATATTCTCTCCATATAAAGTTCCTCTTACACACATAAAAATTCTCTTCTATAAATTTTCCCTTCTGTATCATTCTCTCCACATAAAGATTCTCCTCACATATAAAACTCCCAGTAAAATTACCCATCGTATAAAGGTCATTGGGGTTACACTGTATCAGCAATATACACTATGCTATGTCGTGCTTTGTTTTTTGGTAAGACAGTCTCAAGTGAGGCCAACTTGAGAAACAACAACAAAGATGGTTTGCTTTGCCGTTCCACTAGCTTTTTCTCTTGCTCCCAGAAGCAATGGGCACAGTGAAATATATATTCCCACGAGCTTGAACGATACATGGGATAAACAAACACCGTGAGATTTGAAAAACAGATCAAGTACTTATACTTGTCTTTTAAGCTTTGCATCTTCATGCATATTCACAAGCTTATAGGAATCATAACTGCAGTAGTTAGTTTCGCTTCAGGACATTATTGCTGTTATAGCTGGTCATGTGTCTCTACATCTTGACATACATCATGTGCTTTGCATATACTTCATAAACAATGCATATAAGTTGTGAATGGGTCGTCTCTGTATACTTGACAAACTTTCAAAAAAATACAGTGATAGTATTAATGCATGTATATTAAATTTTGGTGAAATATTCCCCGACTGGCATTGAAATCCAGGACTTCTTTGACATTTTCGGCGACTTGTCAGGGAAAATGGTGGCATGTCAATGCGTTCAAGTTCATAAAGATAAATCATATGTTCATGCCCTCAAGATTTTTAAGTCGTATTTGTTGTTTTTACTTGAGTGTAGTGTTTACGTAGGTTATGTATAGTAAATAGTACTACGTGGAAAGATACATGGCTGTGTTTGTTCTGCGCTGCTATTATTCATGCGATGAAGTGCAAACATCATCATTGTAATGTGTGGATTTTAATGTTTTCACACCCTCGGGCAGGAAGGTTTATTTAGAGTAAATTGCAAATAACGATTTGCGAAATAGATAAAGCAACTTTTTTTGGTTACAATAAGGTCCAAAAATTACTTTTAAATAGAAAGAGCTATGTGATTCTAAGCTTCAAATGCACTTTCAGGATATAATAAGCTATAAATATTTTAGGGTTTAAGAGAGCTTTAAATATTTTGATGATATGTTATACAAACTGTAAGAGCTTTAAATAATTTGAGAATACCTGCTGAAAATAATTACCAGATATAGCAGGTACCCCAAATGTAAAGATAGAAAGTATAAATAATTCTTGTGAAGCTTGGGCACAAAGACGCAGTATATAATATTTCGTGGAACCTTTTGTGATACCTTGGTTTTAGAATGTAGGTATGTATTTATATTTGCGGGAGAGAGATTTTTATGTTCGGGGCTCTGGGAGAATCTCCTTTAGTCTCATCCCATGTGTGCTAAATGTGGGTTTCCTCCGTGTCTGGATCACGCTGTGAGCGGAGGAGTATGAAGCTCTCTGTCTATAATCAAGGTACTCACATGTATCATTTTATCATGAGGATGTGTCAACATTCCCAGATTATGTTGATACACATGACGTAAGAGCAGGCACATGCTGGAACTGTCAGGAGCAACTTATGACTCCCCACAATTTTTCTCCTTACTCCACCACTGCATCTGAGAGTTCCATCCCGGATGCCGTACTTTCTCCCTACAGAAATGCTTACTGTAAATACTGTAATGTACATATACATACTATAAAATACAATAAATATACTCTGCACATACTCTAATATACCTTAGCATACTCTGCGTATACTATAATATACCTTAGCATACTCTACGTATACTTTAATATACATCAGCATACTTTACATATACTCTATACATGCTCTAATATACATCAACACACTCTACATATACTCTAGACATACTATAATATATATGAAGATACTCTGCAAATACTCTAGACATACTATAAAATGCATAAATATACTCTGTAAATACTCTATACATACTACCTAATAATACACATAAATATACTCTATGTATAGTAAAATACAAACACAATCCACATAAATACATAATACTCTCTCTAAGTAAACGAATGATGCATCAGACACTTAAGTTTGTTATTGTAACCCCTGAGTGATGCTTTATGCCCACAGCCCACAATGCTATTTATGCCTATGTAAGTGTACAATGCTCTATAAGCACACAATACTTTATAGGCCTTCAAAGCTTTATAAACCTGCAATGTGTTATATAACTGCATGATTTTGTAAGCGATATGCTTTACTGTGCATATGAAGCTTTATGCCTGCAGTGCTTACAGTACAACATCCAGCCAAGCAGATTTGATATTTCTAACTTATTCCATACTTCCTCCCTTGGCTCCTGAATAACGTTGATATGCTTTATTTATGATAAATACTATTTTCATTGAATAAAACTAATAGGAGAATAGATAGGTACAGAGAGGCTGTCATAGGTAAGTCCTACCGACGTCATCCGCGAATAAGCTAGGGAAAAGTGAGCCTTATTAAGTTCCTGGCATTTCTGCTGGCACACAATTTAATCGGAACTGTCTGTTTTGAGGAGCGGAGTAATAAAAGGCGGGAGGGGCGCAAAAATAAAATAGAAGGGATGAGTACAAAGACAAGAATAAAAAATACGGGGTTAGCTGAATAACAGAAATAAAATACGGGATGAGCGCAATAGCAAAAATAAAATACGGGATGAGCTCAAGAGCAAAAATAAAATACGGGATGAGATAAAAAATAAAAACGGGATGAGCTCAATAATAAAAAACAGGATGAGCACAATAATAAAACGATAGGCTCAGATATCCAATTAGTAGTTATAGCCACACTTCCGATCCATCTCCCCTTCCACTACAACTTGTTGTCGCACATTGTAAAGAATTTTATTGACAGAACGTCACATTTTCCTGTGACGTCGTAGCAAACAAATTTTTATATAACAACAACATATGTAATGTTATTTAACAGAAAGTAGATCACGGTAACTAGAGCTGGGGAAGCTCCATAAATCATCAATTTTCTAGATTTTGCCCTGAATCCCGCCCTGTATTTATTCATGCAAGTGGCGTTGTAAATGTGTGCGAAAACAAAAAAGTTGTATAATCATGCACCGCTTTTCTCGAAGAGGTGGAGAACTGATTGGTGACAAAGGTTAGTAAAGCAAAGAGGGGTATAATAAATAGAAAATAGAGGAGCAAGGGAACAAAGCAAGCGGTGCAATGAAGGGAAGGACAGTCAAGGAGACTGCGACGACAATCATACCAAATATTTTGAGTTAGAACGACAAAAATAGTGTAAACAGACGGAGCGTCACTTAATTCCAGCCGCTGGAAATACTACTTACACAATTTATAATGAATCCAGCTGCTTCTCAAGTATCAACTTACTTCCAAAGTGAAGGCTACAAAAAACTCTAAACAATAATCCTCTTTGGCTTCATGGCCAATTTATTCTCATAATATAAATCCCTGGGCATCGTTCAATGCACTGCTGTTCAGGCGGGGAAAGTAAATTTCAAAGGAGGATTTAGATATCGCGTATGTGTGACCTAACGACTTAGATGTTGATGGAAAATATTTCCTGGAGAATCTCTCATATGAAAAAAAATCCCATATAAAAACAATGAGAAAACTATATATGAAAACAATATAAAATCCCTTATAAATAATTTTCTGTAGAAATACTACATTTCTATATAGTTACTATATAAAATCCTGAATACATAAATGACATATAATTTCCCTTATGCACATGACCATAGGAAGATTAATCCAGGTAACACGATTACATCCGCTGGTTTCACTTTCCGACTCCGCTGCAAATGTCAAAAACAGCACGGATGACAAATATACACGTCCTACATAACATAATGTTTTCTGGTGCTTAGACAGCTGGAAAGGAAAAGGACCTTTTGGTTTTGGGCAACCTGTTGCTCCCCGGATTGATCTCACTATGGGCTGATCCCATGCTATGCAGGTCTCCACTGCATACATACATACTATAAATATGTAACACACATTTGTACAACACAGGTCCGACTGTGACTACGGATGAGTGTGGCTTTCCTCGCCTTGTGCAGAGTCCTGCAATATGTTGCGGGATCCGGAAAGTTATACTTTGTATTGTGCGGAGTAAGCTTTAATGTAGTGAAAGTCTTGTATCTCTTCACGGGGTTGGATTTCCACGCCGAGTCTTTTTGTATTCAAATTCAATAGTGAAGGGCAGGCAGTATTTTTTATTTCATACAGTTTTTTATTGCGAACCCATTGCTGCCGAGATCTATTTTGATCCTTACAGATAGAGTCGCTATTTCTTGTAGATTTTCTCTATAAGCTACTGAATTTCTATCCTTTACTTTTTATACAAATTCGTTACATTTTCTATACAAATTCATAACTATTTCTTTAGAAATTCATTACCTTTCCTATATAAATCCTTTATAGTTTCGTATAAAAATGTGCTACTGTTCCTTTATAAATCGATACTATTTCTATATAAATGTATTACTGTTGCTGTAGAGGCTGCAAAAAAGGAGAGAAAAAAAATGAAATTGAAGAATCATCTTTTTGATGAATGAAGGACTTTTGGTTTTGGCGAAAAGCTGACGCTCGAAATGTCCCCAACGTCCTTTCCGCCGCACCATGCTTGGTTAACGGAGTGAGCTAACTGAGCTCATAAAGCCAGCTTAGGTGATTTATTTGATAAAAATACATATAGACAGAGCTTCCTCCCTCACGCTGATACTTTCCGTATGGACTGAGGAATCATTCTTCTCCAGCGGAGGGTGGATTTAGTTACAAAAAATTCTGGGTTGCAGTATGTAATTTTGCGAATAAAGGAAATACAGTTCTCATCTTCAGTTTGCTATACATAGCAGCCTTTATTTTCTATATAACAGAATTCATTTTCGACCTTTAGAGCCACATTTGTTGGTTCCTATAGCAGTATTCATCTTCAGTTGTGATATTGCATCACTTCCATCATCAGTCACTAAAAGCGACGACCCTGTACTTACATCGTTACATCTCTGTACCTGTCAAGCGCTTCTTCTTTTCCTTTTTCTTCTTGCTTTTTTCCCTCCGACTCCGGTTACCCGAAGCCTGCAATCTATAACTCCGGACCTTAATAACAATGTAAAGTAAAGCCTATGGATAAAGTACAGGATGTGGGAAGATACGGGTAGTTTTTCGGAGGGAAATATATCAAAATAATATATATATCAAAATGATATGTATATATATACCAAAATAATATATATCGCTGTATATACAGGAAGTATAAAGATGTGCGTGAGGTGGGATCTCACAGTCTTTAAAAAACAGGGAAAGTGTACCGTGTTTATTGATAATATCTATTATATTATATGTAGATATACATATACGTACATACTTGTCATACATAGGTACACACTATAGAATTACGGAGATAATGCTTGTCTGACGTTGACTCGCTCAAGGTTACCTGTGCAATACTCGGGGAGAAAACTCAAATCTCATCTTTTATGCACCGCCTAGACTATACACCTTCAATGTGTACGAGGACTGCTGAAGAAAGTGAATTTCACCTTATCGCCCCGGTTTTGTTCTAGTAGTTAGTTTTTTGCACGTAAAAAATGTGCAAGGTAAAGTGCAAGGCACAACCCCCGGAAAGAACCCGTCCTTATAAGATTTTCCGCTTGTATAATAATGATCGTAGAATTTACGCCGTGCGGAGCACCAATAAGCTTGTAAGATAAGAGAAAGTTTCCGTACAATTTATATAATGAACTTATACTTGGAATTTAAAGAGATGAAAATACACCAATAAGAAATAACACGTATGTATTTTTTGTGTATGTATTTTTGTAAGAATATAGTATATACGCGAATTTTATAGGCAGGAGGTACAATAACGGTAACAGAGTTAAAGACACGAGTCGCACACAGAGAACTCGTAAGCTCCAGCAGGTAACTACGGTAAAGGGAAGCTGAGTAAAGGGAAAGTGAGTAAAAAAGGAAACTACATACAAACTACGTGTGTAAAAGATGGAAACCTGATCGCACACACATGTCCGCGCGAAGATCTCGCTTCTCCATAAAGTTGCTCTTGAGGTTTAATAGCGGAGTACAATATTACTTGTGTATCTGTATGAGATGTGAAGGGAAAGGAGGGAAAGTAAAGTGAAAAGCGGGAGAAGCGTAAAAGAGTAAAAAAAAGTGTGTAACAATGCTTCCCTGTAACTCCACTCACTTCGTTTCTCACTTACATTGTCTTGTTTCTTTATTATCTCAGTTACGTCCTCGCACGTGTTGAGTTACGGGCTTGCTCTGGCTCGTGTGTGACAATTTCTTCTTTACTATTATAGATCTTTCATTTATGTATCTATTTATATACATATTGATACACACTGGATTTTTCCCTACTCTCCCACCAGTCCCGTACGCACCTACGAGGTTTTCCTCGCTCTTCCATTCTTCTAAAAGTAAATAATACTTTTTGGTATTTTTGTTGACTATAGACCTTCCAATATATTTATTTTCCTCTTTATTTTTCCCGAACGGCGTAAGAGCTTTAAATTGGGATGTTATAATGGAGAATGGTGGAGCTCACGGAGGGTTTTTTCTTTATAAATAACTCTTGTCGCTTTAATTTCTACATTCTTCTACGTATTTGGCGAGGAATGTGTGTATTTGTCAGTTCCTTTGCACCACCCTGATTCCTCCTAAGATGTCACATTAGAGATTTTGCCTAACATCTATTGTTTACTTATGTACGTGAACTTTTATGCGGAACTTTTATAAATTATTTTCCTTCATCCCAACTTAACTTTCCAACATCTCAAAGGGCAAGAATCGCTGGAAGGCAATTTCATCCGTGATAGTCTTCGTTCAGAATCGCTTATTAGTCTCGGCGAAGCTCCAGGAATCGCGTTTGGTTTGGTTTGCATATATTTGGTCTTTTTAAGACATTTTGTGGGAAATTCTATTATTGAGGGGACATTAATGTAGAATTCGTATATATTTTTAAGAGTTTTATACGGAAATTTGTATAGAATTTTGTGTAGAATTTTATGTAAAATTTTATCTGAAAGTTTTTACAAAATTTTGTATAGAATTTTATATGGAATTTTGCACGGAACCTTATATAAAATGTGTTAGGGAAGTCTATTATTTATGTAGTAGGAATTCTATTATAAAAGGGAGGATTTAGCTTGACGACGCTTGGAAAAAATGCGGGTGTATCTAATGTTTAAATGCAGAAAGAATCGCAAGAATTTCTAATTCTCCCGAGAATTTCCCCTGCATTACCACATGCTGTGGCTTGCTGGCTTTCGAATAATTTTCACAGCTTGCTCACGGCTATTGCCTTATCCGAGCGCAATAAGTCTTTTGATTTTTGGGACCGACGTTCATATTCCAATCCTGTAGACCTTGTATGAAACTTCTCTTCTTTGAGCTTTACTTTTAAATTTTAGGTTTCCCAGATTTGTTTTCTTGAAGGTTCAGGAAGATGTTCGCATATGAGCTTCTAAGTTATTTCTTTTCTAAATAAAAACTCAATTTAACAAAAATTGGTTCTCTAATTTTTTAACGTCAGAGTCTCCGGGAGAATGTTATTAACCTTGTTTTGGCTACGGAAAGCTCAGGTATTACACGCTATATGTAGAACTGGGCTCATTTCAAAATATATTTTTAGACAGGGAATGTTTTACTGGAAGGAACAATAATTCCTGGAACGGAGCGTATTTTGTACATATGAATCAACTTGCGATGAACTGTGGCGTAGAGAAGTTGGAAATTCAAAACCTTAATTGGTTCAGGCAAGAACCTTTGAACAAAAAGTCGGAGGCGAGGCACAAAATTCGAGAATATTATGTTCGGGGACATGAGTGGAATCAAAGGATGGGAGATGCGGGGAAAAGTTCAATGCTTACAAGAGAAAGGTTGTTCACATGTATTTTCTATGGAGGGATTTCCAATGATTGATTCTAAGCCGGGATTTCTATTGAATATTGTATTTTGTAAAGCCTTGTTTTGTATGAGCAATCATGTTTAGAAACGTTTTCTAAGAATAATTATAAAAAGAATGATGAAGAATATTTAGGAAATATCAAGGATTTGTAGAAATATTTAATTCTTAAATTTTAAGAAAATATCAAGATTTTCTAGGCAAAATTAACTTCAACATGTTTTTTCTTAGAAAAGATCAAGGATTTCTGGCAATAATTAAAAGTAGAGTTTGAAGAAAATATCAAGGGTTTCTAGAAATAATTAAATCTAGTGTTTTAAGTGCCTTTCGAGTATTTACAGGCTAAATTAAATGAAAGACTATTTTTTAGAAAATATCAAGGTTTTGTATAAAAAATTAAACGAAAGTACTTTTAGAAAATATAGTTTTTGTACAAAAGACTCAATTAGGGCACAAGAAAATTACTAAGAATTCTTAAAGAATGTCAAGGATTTCAAGCAATTATTATACTAGGAATTTGAAGTATATCAAGGATCAAGAATTTTTATAAATCATCAAAGGTTTTGTCTGCAAACCCAAAGAACACACGTGCCTAAAGTTTCTTAAATAACGGAAATGTAAACAACTGAGAAAATCTGAGAATTTCTCTAAAGAAAAAGCTCGTTAGGAGAAACCAGCTTTGTGCTCCTCAACCGAAGGAAAGGAAGTGGAATACTTGTGTTACGAGTAATTATTTCTGTCTTTGGATGATGAGGAAAGCGTACAAAGTCCATGGAAACACTACACATATCAGTATAAGTATCATCAATGACGGACCAGAAAAGGAAGGAGTTGTTGGGAACTTCAGATCATGTAACTGTCATCTTCAGCCTTGGTCTGCTTTATGTACATGTGGGCAGAACAATAGGAAATTGAGTCTTAGGTCTCCGGATCCCGTCCCAACATACAATGTTTCTCATTCGATTAAGACAAAAACCGGAGAGAAGCAGACTTTGTAGTGCTCCGGACCATTAGTTTAATTAATGCATTACCAATAAGGCTCGTCAAATTGAGAGACCGGAAATTGTCTTCCAAGGAGTCTTCAAAATACCGACTCAACAAAGATGAAACACAAGAACTTACACAATAAATTAATCTGTGGAGGGCGCACATTTTTTGCAAAATTGTGCACAAAATTCTGTGGGAAACCTGTCTTATTTACTTCATCAGTCAGGAAATTACATTTTATGAGACATAAAAGGAGTAAATCAATCATGATTTAATGCAATTAACCTTCAGTCGTACTTTAAACTAAAATCTTTAATGTTTTTCTTAAATTAAATTTTGAAATAAATTTTGTAAGTTAAATTTTAAACTAAAATTGAGTTTTGAAATAAATTTTGGAAAGTAAATTTTAAGCTTAAATTAAATTTTGAAATGTCTTGAATTTCTAAAACAATTATACATTAATTGAAAGAAGTTAAAATATTTGCCTCAAAAATATTGCAAATTTAGGAAAGGGTTGAGTTTTCCTCTGCTGAGATGTAAGAGGAAACAGTATGTTTATCATGGAAAAGGAAAAAACGTTGATAGGAGAGAAGTAAGAAGAAAAGCTGGATGTAATTTTGGATCCGTCGCCCTAAATTTTCCCTATGATAACTTGAAAGACGGACAAAGACGATGAAACTATATTTACATAAACAGGGTAATTCCCTCGAGAATTGATCTTTTGTTGGAGGAAACTCATGTTCATGATCAGGATTGCAGTATTTTCCGGGGATTAAAAGGCATTTGGACCCACAAAGGGATCCACCTTTGGTTCTTCTCACGTAATGTGTAATTAGGGTTCGGAGAAAGGGAGTCTTCTTTCGCCAGACCAAGACGACGGAGGAGATTAAAAATCGAATTATATGCTACGAGATTTCCCTTGTATTTCTTGCTCTTTTCCTTTTGATGAGCAAGCTCTTCTTTCTCCAGCAGCTTAGTTTCGCTCTCTGCCTAGGCTCCGGATCCAGTCAGTTTTCCCGCTGAACCTCCGTTCACACACAAATTCTGTGTATAAATACACGGAGTTCTCGGTAAGATTGTGTAGATGCACATAATAAACAAAATTATATAGATTCTTGGGACATAATTCCAACTCAAGGTCAGGGAAGATATGTCAGGCTGGGTTTGGGGAGGTTGAAAGGGAATAAAAGTAATTGAGTCTCTTTCAACTGCCAAGATTACCTTACATGAGTACACTATCACGACCACAAAACTTCAGTAAATTAAAGGCTTCGCACTTGAAGTACAGGAATAAAATCTGTTTAATAGGATTATCATTCAATGAGAACAAAAATATTTCCCGGAAAGTCATGTGTATGAGATTTATGACCCCAGGGAGAGAAACACATTACTTTCTCTTTGTTGTTCCGTCTTCAGTCGCTCATTCACTCTCTTTCTCTCGCTTTTCTCCGTCGCGTCGCTCCGAAAATTCCCTCTTTCTTGTTGTCTCATTTTCTTTTTGAGCTCCTTGCTCTCCCCGCGTGTCGCTTTGAGCAAACACCAGAGACTCAAAGGAAGCTAACTGGAGAGGCTTTGGTCCCCGGGTTTCAAGGGGAAGGTCGACTGCAGAATTTGTCACATGTAAAATAAATACAACATAAATACAAAATAAATACCACATAAATATGAAAAAAAATTCAAAATAAATTCAGCATAAATACAAAATAAAATCAACATAAATACAAAATAAATACAAAATAAAATCAACATAAATACAAAATAAATTCAACATAAATACAAAATAAATTCAACATAAATACAAAATAAATTCAACATAAATACAAAATAAAATCAACATAAATACAAAATAAATTCAACATAAATACAAAATAAATACAAAATAAATACAAAATTAAATCAACATAAATACAAAATAAAATCAACATAAATACAAAATAAAATCAACATAAATACAAAATAAATTCAACATAAATAAAAAAAATAAATTCAACATAAATACAAAATAAATTCAACATAAAAGTAAATAAATTCAACATAAAAGAAAATAAATTCAACATAAATACAAAATAAAGCGCAGGGTGACTCCTTGTGCTTGACAAAATCCAAGAATAAGAAAAAGATTGCAAGCTGAACTTGCGAGTGTGTACAAGAAGGGAGGAAAAGCAAAGCCACTCCACGTCCCCCCAAGTCTCGAGACATGTTTCGTTGAAATCTGACGGATTTCCATTGTCCATGACACGTCTCATGCCAAGTAGAGCACAGGTCTTCTATCTTTTGTGCCCCTTGACTACATATGTATATTACATGAATCTAATAGTGATGAGATAAGGAGGAGAGTCTGGAGAAAATATCAGGAAAGGAAATTCTCATCTCATTTATGCATTCAATTCTTTAGATGAATATCTATTTCTCCTTTTTTCTCCTCCTGTCGTCCGCCTCCTCCAGCTGGTTATTTATCACTGCTCCGCGACTCCATATGCTCCCAGAATATTAACGTGCCATGCTAATTCCTTGGTTTGGTTTCCTATTTGTGTTCTACATATGTTATTACGTACGAATCCACATTTGATGCCGTCGTCATACCTTGTTTTACATGGGAATACTTATTATTTCTTTATGAACTTCTTATGAGCTTTGCTCCGCCAGCATTTGCATTACATCCAATTTTGCATTATGTCATATGGCATCGTCTATCGCCTGCAGTAGTTTTTGCATTTGCCCTCAATTATGCTCCCCCTAGAATTTCTCTTCTCTAAATCTTACACTGAGGAAAATAAATTCTCCTTAACAATCCCGATTCCTCCTACAGGCCTGCCAACTGTTTGTAAGAAAAAAATTAAATCGTAATATTAGACAAGAATAGAATGGGGAAATTAAGCTCTGCTTGTAATAATAAGCTGTTCTTACTACTGAATGTTTGTAAAATGCGTGCAAAAATAGACAAAATTGCATAGAAAAATCGGAGAAAGTTAAAAAAAATAGAAAGAATTTTATATAAAAAAAATTCACTAGAAAATTCATAAGAAATCTCGAAGAAATTCGTGTGTGGGAATTTTATATACAAATTTATAAAATTCGCCAGAAATATAAAAAAAGCATTTTGCAGATAAATTCAGAAAATATTCAGAAAAATAGATAAACAATTCTGGAGAAACATTTAACAAACTTCAAGAACGCTAGGGAGAAAATGACAGAAAATAGGCTTTTAGCCAGCATGAAATATAAAAGAATATTGTAGAAAATAGAGAAGTTATGTAGAAAAAGAAAAATAGATTTGTAAAAAAGCAGAAAAACGTGAAAAATTGTGTGTGCACTCCGGCTTATAATGAAAGAATTGTAGACGAGTAAGTCCTGCTGTCATTCAATCAAAGAAAAATCCTGGTATTTGAAAAAAAGAGTAATATCATATTTGCAGTGGAACTTATGATCCTTGAAATGACAAAGGAGATATTGAGCCCAACGACAGTGATGGCAAACGAAAAAGCAAAAGGGAAAAAAACCTTTTCACCAAATTGAACATTTCCTTTTCTTAACTGGATCGTTTGCATATTGGTGAGTCCTTGTGCGAACAATTGATGAGAATGGAGTAGAAAGGAATATACTAGGTTTTACCTTATTTCCTTGGATTTAAAAAATTCTTTTCCATTTATTTTTATAGACATTATAAAGCCTTGCGTAATCCTTCGAGGATATTATTTAGTATTTTTACCAAAATTTCAACAAGATTTACCAGATGTTCTTGTTGCATTAAAAGGAAAGCTGAATTACAAATACATCCAAATCTTGTTCACCACAATTTTATGTAGGGGACACATTTCTAAGAAACTAAGAAAAGTCTTTATGAATTTTTCTTATAGAAACTTAAAAGGATTTTTTTAAAAGGTGGAGGTTTGAATAAATTTATTAGAATGTTATTTCACTTTGAAGGTCCAATTGGGAAATAATAATTTCAAAGGGATTATAGAAGAATCGAGAGAAATTGTACGATCAGGAGTATTATAGAAATCTTATAAAGAAAATAATTTTGTATACAGAAAAACGGCAAAAGAATATGTAATTATATAAAAAGATGATAAAAATAAGAAAATCGTATAAAGATAGACAAAATAAGAGAAATTGTAAAGAAATAAGATAAAATAATATAAAATCTGCGGAAGCTTTGAAAATGAAAAAACCTGGATTTAACTTTGAAAGGAGGGGGAGGGGTAGACGAGACGTGCAAAAAATACTTGGAAATCATGTGTTTATGTAAGAATAAGAAGTTAAATGTGATTCTTGAGTTGAGGGTTGAGCCCTTGGAAAGCTCCGGCAGAGAGTTGTGAAAACAGCCATCAATTCAAGTGTTGCTGCCTCCCTTGAATAATACATGCCTTTCATTTTGCTCAAGTATGTACATTAATTTTCGCCGGACATCAGCACTGGGATTTCGCCTGCATAAATACGTCAAGCATATCTAGAGTATACTAGGACATGGGGAATAATACAGTGAATCACCTTTCGCGGTATTACTTGCCCTAGAATTATTTACTTTCTAGGACTCTTCTGGGCTACAATTTATATGCGTTTTACATACATGTCGGTTTTTTATTTGAATACATTCTGCATGCATACGTACACTTTCTTCCATGTAAATGTGTCTGAATACTTTCTCCATATAAATGCATGTATATACGTTCTTCAATATACTTTCCCCCGTAAAAAACCTACATGTCTATACTTCAATATACTTTTTCGCATGTAAATATATACATATACATACTCAAATATACTCCTTCCCAACTAAATAAATGCTTATACATACTTCAAAATACTTCCTTCTATATAAATACATGCATATACATACTTCATTATACTTTATATAATATAAATACATGCATATACATATTTGAATATAGTTTCCCCCATGTAAATACATGCATGTACATACTTGAATATAGTTTTTTCCATATAAATACATGCATGTGCATACTTCAATATACTTCCTCGCATAAAAGTACAGAAAAATACACACTCCATAAGGATAAATGCACGCACTTTCTCCATACAAATTTGCACGCATACTTCTCTGTCCATAAGAATACATGCATATGCATATACAGATGTGAAAATACATGACCGTACATACAATCATAAGGACCTAAAGTGTAGCCTCGGGCAAGCAAACTCACACGTTTTCTTCCCAGCTCTTTACACACAGTCAAACATAAGCTGATAGTTGGTGAGCAAAAGCAGGAAAAAAAAGGGAGGAAAAGAAAGGATGCAAGCAGCGTGAAGACATATTTGTAGTAAATAGAAGGACCTGCTGAGTGTTTCCTTGACTTGAGCAACTCTCATGATTATAGTGGAGCACTAGAAGCAGTGGAAGTATGTTCGGCGTTAGAGGCAGCGTTATAAAGTAGTTGATGTCAAAGGTCGATAAATCGAAGCTCGTTCTTGTTTCGGAAAAAATATCCCCGCTCCTTCACACATACAAGGGGATAAATTTCCTTTGTCTTGACGTTCATGACTTTGAATGGCGTGGACGCTGCCATGTTTCCTCTTCGGAAATATGTTGTAGTCAGGGTGAAAAAACCAAGTTTGGGTGCTCAATCCTTGTTTGAGGGTCGTTGTTTATTCCTATTTTTTTCAGGGTGTCTGTATTTAGTTTTTTGTTTCTGTTTTACTGGGCTTACAAACAGACTAGTTTTATTTTGATTGTTGGAATTTATTTTACATTTTTACAAAGAGTTTCTTGTATTTTTTAATTCGTATTTAATTCCTACCGCAAACATTTTTGTAGAAACTTTCTTGAATTCAATTCAAATTAAATTCTGGTTTTTACAATACTTTATTTAAACTCGCATTTAGTTCCATTCATTGTAAATTGCTCTTGTCTTTAACCTATAATTTTAACGTGTGAGTTAGTGTCCAAAATAATTTCTCGCACACATCAAGGAAGGAAGTAGACGGCGTGGGCTGGGCGACTGTTTTTTTATTTGACACATTCATTCTTACGATTATTATTATTGGCTGCCTTAAAAATGTATATTAAATTTCTCATGCTATATTATTTCTATTTTGTTTATATGTCACTTTATTTACATTTTATTTTATAGGGTCTAACTTAGTTAATATTTTTCGCCCTAATGCTAAAAATATACACTCAAGTCCCAAATTTTTATTAAAAACTCCGGGTGAACTCCTAGAAAAAACTACATTTTACTATATGACGAGTACAAATGAATGGATTTGTCAGGAAATGGAGCAGTCCCATGCAGGGCTTTATGCTACTTCCCTTTTGTATGCTTTTATTCACACCAAGCTCACTTTCCCTTCATTCCCCGACAACAGAACTATAGGAACAAAGTAGGTTAGTAAGGCAAGTCAAGGAATAAAATGGAGGGAAATCCTTGCACGTAAAAACGCCGCACTTGAGGAGAAAAGGCGGATTTTTGTAAGAGGGAAAAATATATGCAAAAGGAAAATAATATACATATCGTATAGAGAATTCTTTTATATGAAAGCGACCATAATATATTTAGTGGACTTGTTGGAAGTTGTGGAGAGGAGGACTCAGATAAGACTTGTGGGTCCAAACTCCTCATTTGTCAGAATGATAACTTTTCTGGAGATTAGAGGGGACGGTGACGGAATAAAAGAATGGAGAAAGCGGAGCGAATTTATTTGCGGGGATTTTTAGCTGTTGGTATAATGAATCCGGTTTGTCTAGTCAAAATTTTAAAATGGATAAAAAAATTAATGGGGTGTAGAGAAATGTTGCCGTTGCTTGCCATGGGCGAAATATTTTTGTTGTATTTTCTTGGTCTAGTTCTTTTATATTTTTCGAATTCTACACAAAAATGCAGATAAAATGGGCATGGAAATCTATATAAAATTGTATAAAATTGGATGTGAAAATTGTCCAAAATTTAATAAATAAATTTCCAAAGAATTTCTTAAGAAAAATTCTCACAAAATCTCCTGGAAAAATTTTCAAAACATTTCTCCAAACAATTCTTAGAAACAAACACAAAAAATTCAGAAGAAAATGCGTAAAAATATTCAGTAGAAAATCTTGAAAAAATGTAAGCAGAAGCATTTAAAAAGCATGGCAAGGCCCAGAGTCCAGTGATTTACAGTCCTATTTTCCCCCAAAGTCCACATTCCTCACCCTCCACTTTATTGCTATATGAAGCGAAGACACTTATGGCTCTCCTAAATTCTTTCGTACCCGGAAGACTTTCTGGACATGGGGTAGGAACAGCTGGGCCTCGCGTGGGAGTTTATCGTATCGACTTCACCTTCCAAGAAATTTTCTCCTCTTCCAACGAGATCAGTCCAGGAGATAATGACTTGCTCCAGTTCTTCCAACTTTCACTGCCAACTTTCTTTATTTTTGCTTTCAAACTCCTAACTCCCGCTTATAAATCCCATTATATTATAGAGCATGGGAAGTTATCACACAGTGTAAGTATTATGGGCGCATCATGCTCCAGTTAATTGGGCATGTCATATACGATGCTTTATACATTCCACATAGATTTAACGTTAAGGCATTTCTCCGTTTACTTTGCATTGTAATTTTACCGTATAGTTTACATGGGGAACAGATTCCTCGTATAGTCTATACTGTAAATGCTTATATACTTAACATTATAAATTTTTAATATACTTAACACTGTGAATTTCGCATGTACATAACATTGTAAATTCTCATATACTTAACATTGTAAATTTGCGTATGCATAACATTGTAAACTTCTAATATACTTAACACTTTGAATTTCGCATACACTTAACGTTGTAAATTCTCATATACTTAACATTGTAAAGTTCTCGTATAGTTAACACTGTGAAACTCTCATATACTTAGGATTCTAAATTTCTCATATACTTAACATTGTAAAATTACCATATAATTTACCTAAGAAAATTCTCGTAACACTGTCATTTTCCCGTATACTTTACATATAAAAATTCTGCCTACACTCATACTTAACATTACAAATGTTCCCATCACATGGAATTTAGCTTGAGAAGTATCTCTTTCGTATAATTGGCATTAACATCCAACTGCATCATATAATTCGCATTACGACATCATCCAAACTTCTCACATCGCATCGGCCGCGGAGTAAAACGTAAATTCAGCAGGAAATTTCTTGGCCCGCAATTTTATGGCACTTGTGACAATCATAATATTGACCTCCACCCCTTGAACACACATACATATATGTATTATGTACATCCCATGTTTGATTACTCCACTTCTTTATACTTTACATCCATGCTTAATACATACACAATGTATTCATTGGGATTCTTAGCAGGCGAAGATTTAAGTGAGCCCTGGATATCCTTTTCACCTTATAAGGATCTCATATCTTCATAGGAAACAAGTTCCTCCGGAAGACTCACTCTGCGGAGGAAATTTAATAGTTAAATTATTCTTTATATGAAGGAAATACATACGGACTTAATGAACAAGTTTGTTCCAACGAATGTAGAACCACCACAGTAACTAAAATTCTTGAAGAGGAAACTCTGTGTGTAGGTTAGGAAAATATCCAATGGAGCTCAAAAACTTCCTGAAAGCTTTAGAGCTTTCAGGAAGCTTCAGCTTTTAGTGCTTTATTTAATTTTAGAGTCGAAAAAGTTTCACTTTCCTACGCAAAATTTGTTTGCTATCAATTCTCCTGGTTTTTATGGCCGCGAAGCCGCGATTGCTAATTATTAAGGGCCTGTGAAGTTAATACCTGTGAAGTATTTTCATATAATTAAAGCGGACATTGCGCATTATTTTTGTTTCTGGACTTTTTGTCTATTTGCGGCACAATTTTTATTTCTGCGTTTTTTTCGATTTTTATTTTTATTTTCTGAACATAATTTTCTATAACGAAACTACACACAACAGCACCTCGTTTCAATGGCTTTAACAGTATTTTTTCTAGATTTCACTGCAATCACGACCTCTTTAAGTGTGTGTAAGATGTTTTTATTGGTGTTATGCATGTACTTCCTTGATTAGTGAATGGTCAACAGAGATTTTTACAGCTTTAATGGTACAATTTGCGTCCCAGACCAAAATAATTTCACTTGTTTGTCTATGCTTTCAGATGATGAATTTGGTGAAAGGACTGTGTCCGTGCTGTTGGACGAGAAAGAGTCTGAGCTTGTGTTTATTGACCATCCAAGTGTGGAAATGTCGGTAAGTACTTTTGTGGAACTTTTTTTGGGGGTAGAAAATCCCCATTTAAGTATAGCATTGTGTAAGAATTGCATTGTAGTGGTCATCGCGGTTCTTACGATTATTAAGCGGTCATTGAGATCTTGAGTGCAGGACTTGTGGTCCCCGTTGACCAATTTGCAGTGTCTGAAAATATATTGTGTATATACGTATTTCCTTTAGAATACCCTTTTTACATAACAATATTTATGAAGTGAAAGTTTCAGCGGTAGTTTGTAGAGGAATATGATGGTGTATGTAAGTCAATATATTCTTTGAACATGTGTAAATGCAAAAGAGCATTGGAACTCATGTGTGGTTGTGGTCTTCTTTATGCTCCCTGTGGGGAAATAAACATGGAGGTAGTACAATGGAAGTATCGAGCAGACAGTTGTAATTGCTTTCCTCACTTGTTTCCCCGGAATGCCCTCACTGCGTAGGAATTCCTACCGATATAATACTTGAATAATGCTCTGACGCTCAAAATTAACTCCCGAAATGGTCCTGGAATATCGCGGAGCAACAATTATGCTTTAGGTTTCTGCCTATGGGTTTTAGTATGTACTTTACAATAGGCAATTATGAATATGGGGAAGGTGGGTGGTTTCTATTCGATGCAACTTTATTGCGTGACTTTCTTCATGCTGCGATACTTGAGGCTTTTAATCGATGTGGTTTCATCACTAGAAGTTCTTGTACGATGCAAATGCATTAACTCTAATAAATGTTTGTACGATGCAGCTTCATCAGCTCAAAGTTCTTATACGATACAACCTTCCAAAAGATATCGCTTCATTAGCTCTAAATTCATACTCGATTCGACGGTTTTAGCATGAAAACCCTACACGATGCAACGTTTTTAGCATGAAAATCATACACGATGCAACGTTTCGAGCATGAAAATTGTCCACGATGCAATTTCATAGCCTGAAATTCATACATGATGCAAGTTCAAAAATAAATTTCTAGTTTGACCTTCACTGGTTGAAGATTCTCTTTCTTTGGTGCAGCTTCGAAAGCTTGAAATTCGTAGACCGTACAAGTTTTTCCACGATGTGACTTAAATGTTTCGAAATTCTTACACGATGTAGATTCACTAGCTCTAAAATAGTCTCCTACAGTATCTTATCTTATCCGATGCGGTTTCACAGGCATAATTCAACGTATATAAGTTGAGATTCTGGTACGATGTGGTTTAAACAACTCGAAATTTTACATGCTACTTCCAAGTTTCTTGATCTACATATGTGTCGGAGATTCCGTATGTTTATCTGTAAATTCACCTACGAAAGTAGCCGCAAAGTTGTAGTGTATCGTACGATGTGGCTGTAATAGCTATGAAGTTTCATATACGATGCAGGGTCCATAGATCAAAATTCCTATACATTATTGCGGCATCCGTAGAAAATTTCATCGAAAACTTATCCGATGCTAGCTTTTCACACATAGAATCTTATACAGAACTTTGGACGATTGGCCTTCAAAGCCTGTAGAGTTTCCTTTGCGGTGATGGAGCTTCCATAGTTCATAAATTCCACAAGTTCATACTCGATGCCAGCTTTCTTCCACGATGTGGCCTCAATATCTATATAGTTTTCTCTCCGATGCAGCTTTAATTCTTCCGTCCAAATGAAGTCAAGAGCATGAAGGAAAGTACGTGTAACATCTTAACACCAGGGCGGAGGCAGGACTTCCACCCTCCCACCACCTCCAACCACGGCAGGATTTCCGTCACTTTTATAGTTATGACCTTTTTTCTCTCTGAAGCAGCCAAAGATTGATTGCCAGCTTGGCGGACGGGGTTTTGAGGTTTTGTAAGTCAGGAGAAGGTTTTGTAAGTTAGGAGAAGGTTTTGTGAGTCAGGAGAAGGTTTTGTAAGTCAGGAGAAGGTTTTGTAAGTCAGTCAGGAGAAGTTTTTGTGAGTCAGGACCAGTTCAGTGAGAGAATCACGAGGCACTTGAGCTGGCGTACTTGAGATGGACTTATTAATACCACGAGTGTATAAAACATATGGAGTATAAATACCTTTGTAGGGATGTGCAATTACTCATAAATTACATCGACCGTACGTTTTCCTTACTTCCGCTCCATTATTACTCCTCAAGCTCAAGCTTCGCTTTCCCCGCCATTAAGCTCCTTCTGAGATGGAAGGACTTCATTTCCAAATGAAGCTTTTCCACATTATCATCTCGCCCCCATTAATTCCACACACATACACAAACACACACACACGCACACCTCACACACAAATAGACACCCAAGTCTCCCCATATCCTTCATGGTATATCGTCGATGAAAAGACAAATATAACTATCTTCACGACTCAACGGTATGTTTTATTCATTTTACGATTTAATGCGTGGTGCGGTGCGTCTTGAATGCCATTGTCACCAAATTTGTATTTCCCTCGAAGATTTGCTGGAATGCCTTAAATGATATCATTAGGATAGCGGACTATAATTAGAACTTCTAACAACAATTTACTCAAGGAAGTTATTTCCAGGAGATGCAGAGACGCCGAAATTTTCATTTGTTTTAATTACTTTACATGACGTTTAAAACAAATATTAAATGGAATATTAGTAAATGAATTTACACATTTTTTGAATTTTGTTTCTTGAAGAAAAATAAATATTTAATTGAGAAAAATAGTTATTAAACGAATTATGTAAGAAACATAGAAATTAATTGTTTATTTAAGAAAATCAACTATTAAATTTGATTATTTACAAAAAACAAAAATGAAATAAAACGAAAGTCAAGGATTAAATCCCAATTAAATTAATGGTCGATAATCTCGTGATAATTTGTTAAACAAATTGAAGAAAATGTCTTCCACCATGGCAGATTCACTTTGGAGAGCCAGAGCCCCACATTTATGCACAAATAATAATCCATAAAATGCGCTGTTTACTCAGCTGAGTGGAATCATCGCTTTGTATGTTTTCCCATTATATACGTATGAAGTTCATATATACTCACTCATGTGAGCCTTTGTATATGTCGAGTATACTCTATTGAAAACATATGAGAATTTTTTTTCTTATACCGAAGATTATCCTCTAATCGATGAACTATACCTTATGTAAACGTTATTCACAGTAAGAGAGTCCATTATTGACGCTAAAGCAATAAGTAAGTAAGTGATGTGGTGAAAGGGTGAAATGCAATTTTTTTCTGTTATTAACTTTGTTAACCAAATTATTTCGATTGGTCTCACAAGAGTTCCACGAGGGCTAAGAGGAGTCAATATTCAATACATTTTGCCTCCAAAATAATTGAGTTTCTAATATTTGCGCTTTTTAATAAGGACGACAAATATTTTTTCAAGTGTTTTATTCGAAGAACGTAATATTATTATTTTGCAAGTTCGTATTTTTGTAGGTTAAAATAATATTTATTATTGCAATGCTAATAAAATGCAAATGTTGAATATTTCAAGTAGCAATAAAACTTTTTGCATCGGAGCACTCACATCGATGCAAAACTTGGGGTTTAATTATTTTCCCGATTTCACTCCGATGAACGCGTGTATGAGTGGAATATTATTTCGATTTTGGAGTGCCTTCCATCAATAATAAATTTATTCTCAAGAGCTCATATTTGTCTCAAGTACTACACATTTATTGGAGATCACTAAACAACTTTATTTATTTTGCCATCAAAACCCATCAGTTTTATTGCGTTTGGAAGATTATTGCTTAATACGAAATATTATTGCTTAATATGCGATTTTATTGCGTAAAATAAGTAATATTATTGTTTAACATAGTATATGAGGGATCCGAATATTCAAAACACACAATTTTCAACCACATGGAGCACATGATTGCATTGTAGACCATTAATTTATACCCTGACAACTTATGTCTAAAAATGGAGTAGCAGAACGAAATGATTCAGTGTTGTAGAAATTCTGGGAAGCAAACAAAACTCTTGAGAACTTGTTTACTCCTCCTGGAAATCCAAATCGATGGGATTTAATGCTCCAAATCATATAAATTTTTGATTATTTACAGCGGAAGTTTATTAGAGAGATTTATTATTTATTTTTCTGGGTTTCTGAGCAACGTCTGGTTTTCCCGGAAATTTTGTAAATTAAACTTTAATGATTGAGATAAATTCTTGTCGTTATTAGTTTTCGAATGTTAAACTTATTAGTTTTTAATGACACGGGAGTATTTTCGATTAGATTTTTAATCAAGTGGATGATGCAAGATTTATATGTCGGTTTGAAGTTTAGACATCAATATGAGATTAATTTTGGTATTTTGGTAATTTGGCAAGACTTGAGTATCCGTAAGAGAGATTTACATGGCGGTGCGGGAAATTTGTGAAATTAAAAACATTATATAAAATTCTTAATATTACCAAAAGCAAGCGAGTTAAATCAAATGAAAATTTACTGTACAAAGCACAAGTTGGGCTAATACAAGTTTCCAGAAATAATTGCCGAAATCCCAATTTTACAGGAACATACCGCAAATTCCAACGAGATTTTAATGATTTCGCTCACATTTAATGAACTCCAGAGAGGAGGAAAAACCTCTTGTGGAGGGGAGTTGAGGAAGGAGTTATGAACCGTGAAGCCATAAGAAATTTCGAGATGAAAATTGCCAATCCCGTTTATCTCTGATATGAAAGGTGATATAATGTTCGTGTGGTGATGGCAAAACTTTATATTCCAAAGTTTACATGCATATTCAAGGGTTTGGTGGAAATATTCGAAAGGATAAAAATCCTTTCTATAATGTACGTGTTTTGGAAAGTTTTCAAAGTATTTATTTTGTATTAATTATTTTGTAATAATTATTTTGTAATAATTATTTTGTATTAATTATTTTGTATTAATTATTTTGTATTAATTCTTTTGTATTAATTCTTTTGTATTATTTATTTTGTATTATTTATTTTGTATTAATTATTTTGTATTAATTATTTTGTATTAATTATTTTGTATTAATTATTTTGTATTATTTATTTTGTATTATTTATTTTGTATTATTTATTTTGTTTTAATTATTTTGTATTTATTATGTTAATTTTGTTTGTATGAAATAATCCAAAATACATTAATGGAGAACTACAAAATACAAAAAGTTAATGTCAGTTTTTGTTACTATTAGGACGACCAACTTGCTTTGAAATAGAGTGAAAAAATTGTTCATTCTCCCTTTTTTAAACTTACATTAATGCTCTGAATAACGAATAGAGATTTTGCATCTAAAAGGAAATCTAAGAAAATGGCTATACTCCGTTTTTATTATTTCTCCTACGCTCATTGTAACTCATTGTGTGTGTGTGTAAAAGTTAATGGCCTTCCGCTCATAAAAGTTACTCTCAGTCATCTAAACAATCTTCCTGGAAGCAGTTTCTTTGAATTTGCGACTTTGATAATTAACCTTATGAGAACTAATGGCGACTATGTGGTTAATATGCACATTGCTTATTCACTTTTTTTTAACGTTTTTCATAAATCTACGCATTTACAATGCACGCGTTTGTACTGCGATTTACGCGTACAATTTGTATTAAAACTTACGACGAACTTAATTGAAAAGAAGACTTTCGGGAAGCAAGAGAATATGGGAAGTTCGTAGGAGAATTATCGTTGCTTGCAGGTTTAACTACTATTAACAATCAAATTCAGTTGTTATAATTTCCATTTCTAATTATTAACATAAAGCTTATTACGTACTATTTTAGAGAACTAACAATTTCTTATTGTACTTTAATCCGGCAAATGTCCTTAAAATAGACAGGTGCTGTGTAGTATGTTACATATTTATTAGAAGACGCGAATAATCCCTGCGTAGTTGGAAAGACGGGAATTCAGTGGTTACGTAATAGTGGCGGCATCGCCTTGATTGACGTCTGCTTAAATTGGTGGTAATCCGATGGACTTTTGCGTTGTCGTAATGATCATAATCCTTTCCTCATTCTATTTTGTTCGACCGTTTTACTATTTATTTTTGTATTTATTTTTGTATTTATTTTTGTATTTATTTTTGTATTTATTTTTGTATTTATTTTTGTATT
>JAQGAK010001058.1:0-41898 GCA_034696945.1 Lipothrix lubbocki
GTTAAATAACCGTTCGACGAATTATATCGGTTTAATACGTTATTTTATAACGTTATGCATAACGTTATACAACACTGTAATATTCACATCCCCAGTATTACTACTATTGTCAGTATAAGGATTCTATATGACTGTAGCCGCTGCCAGGCCGTAACATTTTATCTGTATTTATATAATACTTATGGGAAATAATATTTTGATCTGCTTATTTGCATTGAAGGAGGATCAAGTCACTAAACATTTGTTTCTACAATAACATATCTATAGAATCACTACCAGGTACCTCCACATTAAGTTATTCAACCAAACATGTTGGACTGAAGGTTGAACGAATATATATGATAAAACAAGCAATATAACAGAACACACCCCAAAAAGTTGAAATCGATGCTGCTGTGTTGCTCCTCTCAAATCATACACTAAAATCTGATAAAGATTAACATGACGGTATGGATACGATGCACATATACAGTGACAATGATATTCTTGGGAGGCTTATATTGGAAGTATACATATTATACATACTATGTATATTGGAAGCATAATCAAAGCATTATTTTGAAACAATGTCAAAGTAATTAGACGGATTGGAATCTTGGTATCTGCTTCCCTCAATAAATAAATGCGTACATTAAGCAGAACTACATTGACATAGAGATTATTTTCATGTTCATGTGGTATATTTTCATTCAAGATCGATGTCCACGTCCTTGAGATCTACACTCTGACCAGCACTTTACTTCAAATTTTTGTAAATCACTGTTGGTAATAAAAGTATTGAATTGTCTCCAGAATAATATAGTTGTATAGGATAATCCAAAAATTTACTGCTTAAAATTACCTTTAGGACGTATTTTGATGATAAAAATGCTTATATTCAATGAAGGATAACCACATTGAGATTGTAAGATCATAAAGGATTTGTGATCAAAATGAAGTTTATTAATGATTTATCTTCTTTGTAAATACTATATTCAACAAGTATGAAACTCTTCAACCGCGAAGAGACTATACAGAAGGTTGTATATGAATAAAAAGGAAATATCAAATAGTAAAAATTCCAGCTGCAATGACACGCTGTCAACTTTTTTTGTATTATTGCCCCTTACAATTAGTGAACAATCATTTACCCATAAATTACAACTTAATGTATGCGTTTCGTACAAATATGAGTTAAATTCTTTTAATTTTGAATTATTTCAGTGTTTTTCAATATCTTACATCTTGCTGATCCTCATTGAACTTTTGTAACTTCTTACTTTTTAAATAATTGATAATTCTATTACTTTTTATTTGTCGACTTTATGATGTCTTCAAGTCAACGAGCCTTCTTCCTTTCAAACCTTCTCTGACCACCTTGAATACAGCACGACCGTTGGAAACAACACAAGTTTCACTTCTTGATGAAGCGACGTACTTCATCTCTAATAATAAATAATAATAAATAATAGTTAATAAGTAAATGTTTGTTTATTACTTCATTACTTGCCATTTATAAGCACAAAAAACTATCTATAAGGCTACCAATTCGTTTCAAACTACCTAGTTTTTGCAAAGCACCATTCGAAGCGAAAGCCTCATTACAATAGAAGCTACTGCATATGTACACGTATTTAGCACAAGCATGCATAAGCTCATATTGTCAATATTGATGCAATGTATGAGCTCATAATCGAATTAACAGATCATGGAATTCGCGAGTTTCCAACGAAATTACTAGCTTGGGTGAACAAGTCGCGAAAACTTTCGTTGTTGCACTCCATGCTTTATAACTTCCTGGTCGAAATCATTCGAAAGGATCGAGTTCCTAAATTTTTGCAAAATTTCCCAACCTGCAAAGAATAATTTGTCACATTTATAAACACTTGCAATTAGTATAGGCGAATCTCCGAAATGTTGTGTCTTAGACGTAAAATTGATGTAAGGTATATAGGTAAGTATATTTTTACACTTACACTTATCATGTATGTATAAACAATGGGGATTACAAAACTTCTTCGCGGTCAAAACTTTATATGTCTAGACACGATTTGAGTTGTGTTACGTTTTTAAATGATGTAAATTAATGCTTTCTTTGGAGTCCACGTCCAATAAAATGACGGTAAGATTTTGTGACTATATCTGTGGAATGCCGACGTCGGTGCAAGAAGTGAAAACGCGATACTTTCAACATACAAGAGCATGACGGCTGATCTAAATATAAAAAATAACCCTCATTGGTAATGTCTATCTTCGCAGGTTATTTATATATAATTACACGAATTTATAATTTTATCAAAAATTATTGTGCTTCCTTATATCCACAGTATGTACTTGTACATGCCTGTGTTGTTCTAAAGCAATAAGTGAACGCCTAATCACGGTTCACGATTTCCCATGGCATACACGTTAAAGGGACAAGGAATGTACGCGAACTTGGTAGAAAAGTAGTCATAAATTCCGATAGAAAAGATGTGGTTGATTTTAATTTGAATCAGTCGAAAATTTTCCACCTGCCGGCTTGTCTTTATATTCTTAATCTAGAATGAAACAGGGCACGATTTTACGTTTACGGAACTAATTTATGTACTTATATATATGTATCCCTTGCCGTCACTTGTAGTATCTTATACAGTCACTTGAGTTTGCTTCAGTGTCTTGGTTCAAATAGAAACGCGTTAATGTCTGAATTGAGACAACATGTATTATATTTTCTATAGGCAGGCGCAAAAAATAAATTAATGTTTGCTTATTTATATAATAGGTATTAAAGCTGTATGTATATACATATACAAATTGATAACTAATTCCATGAAATGCTCTACATTCCTGTGTACAATACTCCGAAGCTAAAGTAAAAATAATATTATTCACACGATTTTTTCATCTTATTCCTCGAGGTGCTAATTGGATCTTAGTTTGCTCAAAAAAGTTTTGAAAGTTCTCCGTATATAATTTGCACGTGCTATATACAACTGTAAATATTCTGCTGAAATCTTTCCCTGTAATATATAGTTAGCAGTATAGTATTTATCCCCATGGTCGTGCATCGGTTTCAGTACATTGGGGCTTCCCAACAACAAAGTAAAATGTAAACCAGAATTTGTAACTGAATAAGCCCGCTGTCGTAAACAGAGCACTAGCAATTTGTAAAACGTTAAAGAGCAATACTGCAGTTCTTCTTATCCAATTATCCCCAATACAAATTCGTGTTTATGTATACGTATTGGTGGGCTATAATGAATTCATTAGTAATTGAGCGTAAGTAACAATACAGCATTTCATATGAAACAGACAGGCCAATCTCAATACATTGGACTTCGTCCGGCGTAAAACGATTTGTGGCTTATTACTCGCTCAACCCGTTGTTGTAACAATAATCAGCAAACTGTGGATTTTGTCGTCGCAAGAATAATTTATGAGTTGAAGGCGACCATTTGTCTTCAATCGTGATCCTCATAGTTAGAAATTTTAAGCGTTTTCTTGATACAAGCGTTTTCACGCCGGCTCATCTATGACATAAAAGGATAACTATCACACTATCTATGTATGTGTCGAACCAGAACTACCATTTTATTGAATGGTATACAGTAGATTGAAGCGAAGTAACTGTAGCACGCATTTCTTTGAGATTGCACGCACTGTTTCAACCAAAATGTTTGTTTGTGTCATTTTGTAATTCATGGTGAGTACACAACAACTAACAACCTCACACATTATATCTTGAAACCTTATTAAAATAACCATGCGTTAATTCCTGTGGCTTTCATTCCAACGGAATTTCATCGGTATAGCTTTACTGTTGTAATTTGTGTGTATAAGGTTCGGCAGATCCTGAGACACTAAAAGTTACGTAATTGGGCACACGCTGCTTTGATTTACATTAGGACATATGTTGAACAAAAAAATTTAACCGGATGCAACTGAGTGAGTATAAACGATTTTATGAAAATACTTAATCCTGCTACAATTTTGACTCCCTATCAAGTGTGAGCTTCACCCGTTTTCTTCTTTTTACAAACCGGATCTTCCTTATTGTCTTTAATTATGTCGGGATAGCTCATGGATAAACATCAAGAATGTCATATCTCCAGAACCACCCGTGCGGTGTATATAGGAGCAAGTTTATTAAACACGGACTATTAAATAAAAAATAGCGCAAGCATTTAAATATAATTTACTGCGCGACATTTTTTATCATGCAGTGTTAACTCCTGTAGGTAACGTTGCGTTGATTTCAGCAATAAAAATATTAGTTTGTCCGCATCAGCATGCACCAGCAAATCACGTCGTTTCCGTTTCGCTTCGGGGAATAATATTATTGGAATTTTGTACTTGAATGGAAATTCTTGAACTTTACTACAATTAGTTCTGCTTGTTCATGGTTTCTTGAGAACATTTTCCTTCCACATGGTCTAAATTACTGTGAGCATTGTCATTATCGTACTCACTAGATATGCCTCGTTTTTTCTGATACTAGTTCCTGTATAAAATGTCGCATTTTCTTATGAAGGATATGCATAATTCGTCGTGAGTTTCTATCTGGAACCCTACAGTGGTCTTGACAGTATTTGGCGTATATATTTAGCTTTGGCTATTAACAACTACATAATATTGCCAGTTGGAGACTATATGAATTCCAAATAATTAGATGCTGTTAAAAAAAGAAAATTAAAATATTATTTTAGACTCGTGATTTAAATTTGTACCATAGAGATTGATCGCTTTGCAATAAGAAAGGTCACATTTCCTGGGTTTTTGCTAAAATTGTATTGTGTCCACTATGTCTTGGCTCACGTTAGTACTTTTTTATGTATTTTTTAGCTTCCGGAACACCCTTTACCAAGTGCTGGTAACTTGAAATATACGACTGCAATTGAGGAGTGTTCAAGAATAGGCCTCCAAAAGTTTTTCATAGAATTATTATAGTCATTTTACTATGTTTAACCTTAGTACGTCTAATAAATTTATGGTTAACATATGAGGCCATTTTAAGTATCACATAATGACCAATTTCTTGTTGCTAAATGCTTTCACATATTTTATATGCAGGTACCAAGACCAAGTCCAAGGGGTTTGTGCTACCAAGTGACCAAAATTACTAGTTCGTGAAAAATTATTGACGGACATTGTGGTTGGTATCTACAGATATGCATAGAAGTCGAGTTTATAAAACTGGATTTTCTAAGTTCATTATACACTTAAGAAGTACATATACCTATGTTATTGTAGTTCTAAAATCAATAAACATTATGATTTACGATAATGGATAGGTAAAACTACTATTGATAGTATAAAACTTCATTGTCCTTACGTTTGCATACATGCGTTGAATAGTATTTATGTATGGTGCATGTATAATCAGCGTAACAAAAATAAGTTGAGTTCGTGTTATCATAATATAGTTAAATATAAATACATAGTTTATGGTTAAATCTGTCAGTATCTATATCTGGTGAAGAAAAGAAAGTTGTAGCCCATGGCATTTTTCTATATCTTCCTTGAAAAACTGTGCATTAGTAAGTATAGAAAAAACTGAATGCAATTGAAATCCCGTCGTTTATAATATGTGGAATTTCAAGTGGAAAAGGATATAAAAGTAAGTAAAATTCTTTGTGCATGTATGCATATCATGTTTATAGGTTTAAGTGCAGCTGAGGTAACAGTATAATTACAAAACCACACGTCATATATAATATGCCTATGTATAGAGTGTCTGCAAAATAATGCAGCTCAATCAGTGACAGTCTGTTTCAACTTAGGTGTGAATTGAAATTTCCACTACCACAACCATAATTTAAAGCATGGTGGTTAATTAGCCCCACATTTACTATATACAAAGAATGGTCTATAATATAGCTATAATTACCCAAATTTTTACTACATCGTATATGTTTTTTATTTATGAGTACAGAAGTCATAATATTAAGATCCAATGCAAGTATACAATGATACATTATGACGGATTACTACCTTATAAGATACATAGACCTACCTAAGAAACACTAGAAAGGCCCTGCCTTAGAATAATTATTCTAAGTAATTAAATTAACGTCGAGTCTTATTGTTCCTCCTACGAAAAAGAAATTAAGTTTAAATGATATATAGAGTAGTACTAGTAGCACAGACGGTTATTTAGATTATGTTTACTTTGATGTATCACAGTTATTTATGTAGAATGTACATAGTGACACGTTCGACATAAAATGTTAGGACATGGAGGTGACAGGTAAATTGCACTCCCACCAAGTCCTCATGAGACGAATAAACTATCCGATGACGAATATTTGACACACGATAAAGAAAATATTTGTAGCCCCTTCAACGCATGTAATGGAGTACAGCTGCAGTGTACTGTATAATAAGATATGTATGTGGTTAATGAATAAAGACAGCTTATTTACACAGCAAACAAACATAAATACATATAAAGGTTTGATCATGCAGATTGAACTGATACAGAACACGAACGCGATGAAAGAGAAATTAACGTCAGTCACTATAAGGAAAGAAACGAGGAGTATAATAAGTGTAAATTGAACAGCAGTCTTTGGGCGAATTGCGATGGCTCAGTGTGCATTTTGCGAAAAGGTATATAATTCTCCCAAGCATCATCTTCTTTCGTAATGTTGCAGTCTTTCTTTACAAACTAAGCACAAAATTTGGTTGTTTGTCAATCGTCAAAGGAATCAATGAATGATCATAAGGAAATGAAATACAATTATCAACAACCCACTTTACAGCTCGTTTCCATATAATTGATGTCAGTCTTCCAATAAAACCGTATCGAACATCCGCTCATTCATTGCGTTTCCTTTCTCAACTAACATACAATCATTATTATATCCTCTTAGTATAGCTTGTGATGCGACTTTTACAGTGGCTGCAGCTCTTGAGATCTACAGATTCAAGTATGGAATCGGCACAATCTATGCGAGTCCTCACGTAATAACTGAGAGTACCATGAAGCTCTTCTTGGGTGCTATATTTCTAACATTACATTATAATCTTATACACATTTGTTGGAACTATGTTCACCATTTGAGTTGCTAAACTTTACCTATCTGAATAATGGCATAATTACTACGTCGTACTAAATTTTACTTGATAAATTCGAACCAAACTTCACATTGTCAAACCTTGGTGCAATCAACGTGATATCATATTACTATAGTTTGTTCGGTTCGATTTTCCTTATAGTACAATTGCTTCATCAAAAGATAATAGGTGTGCATAGTCGCAAAGGGTGTCATTTATTGATATTAATAAGTTCCTGTATAGTTATGTTCCATTGAATTACTGACAATTATGCAAATTTCATCAAATTTTTGCAAATTTCAGCTTTGCAGCCTCTGCCGACTGCACTATCCTAATTGTCTGGAGGGACAAGTTGTATCATAAATTGGCATTTGGCAGTACTTACTTTTTTCCATTAAAGAAGCATAATTCCGATACATAGATCTTCTTTTGGATTTACATACAATTGCATGTATCACTTTCTTGTAATTGGCATAATGTAAATACGCAGTTTCATAGCACTGTTTTATTAACTAGGTTGACCATAAAATTGATTGAATTGATGTTGTTCGAATGGACAGCTGCCGAAGATTTCACTATTGTATACCAATACTCAGGAATATCACTTGCCAGCGGTATTTGAAAAACGTAATAATTGGCAATCATAAACATGATAACGATAGTTCAATGTAAATATCTTGAGGTTGTCAACGGTGAGCTTCCTTTTGGACAATTCGTTTCGGCGCGATGCAATTGAAAATTATCTGCAAGCTGGCACTGACAATATTAATTTAACTATGTATACAATCGGGTTTTTTATTATACATTACCTATGTACAAAAATCAGCAGCAGCTACAACATCAAACTAAAGAGCACCTACATATTGCTATGAACACAATAATTTTTTGGAATACGTGTATTATACAGGAGGAAGCAATATTATTGTGCCAAAGGTAAATAAATTTGAGGCTTCAAAATAACGCTTGAATATATGCTTAAACACCATTGTTAAAGTCGTTTTTCTTCCTCTATTCTTATCCCTGATTTTTGGGTTAATGCAATCATTAATAAAAGGATACCCCTGTACATGATGATAAAGCCTAATAATATTCTGAATCTGCTACGATGAGAAATCAAGAAAGAAAGGGTGCACATGAATAACTAAAGAAGAGCATTTATTCTCACAGAAATCCATGCCTTTTAAATTATTGTAAAAAATCTAGCTTTTCAGCAAATGGATTGGAAAGTCTTGTCAGTGGGACGTAAAGTTAAGCTAGCGATTATGGACTGTCAGTGACCAAAGGGTGCTATGGGTGCTTTATTTAAAGCATTGACGATTTAGTTAGAGTACATAAAAAAGCGAGGAAGTCCATAAAAACTATACAAGTGTTACTTCGTATGTACTTATATACTAGCTGGTATAGAGTATAGCTGTATATAAGCTTGAGTGCACTTATTTGAGCATAAAATAGAACCTTTACAACTTAGCCACACGGTAAATAAAAATAATAAGAGCATAATCACATGTAAAGTGGCCAGATGCCCTCTAAAATAGAGTACTTGCACTCTATTTTGACCAGTCAGCTACTACGACTTTGCAGCTACTAAGAAGTCCTCTATTTGCAACCTTGCCCTTTAGATCTGAATTGTCCTGATTTAGCCCAAAAACGCAATTTTTAGGGAAACGATACTACCGTGCGGTTATTCCGAGCCATTGTCTCAATTTGTCCTGCGGTTTTAGACACTTCTGTAGCACTTGCCTATAGGCAAGCAATAAGGCGTTTTAAAAATCCGTAGATTTCTACGCATTTTACAATAGAACATATTGCTCGATTATTCCCAAGGGCATTTTGGAATCGGCATTACATTGCTTTCTTTGGATTTTTACTTCATTCTTTATACAACTAGTTTTCGGACAATGTTAACATTTTTTAATTTATTTCTCAAATAACTCACAAAATTTGTTACGAAGCTATTCTTACTAGTTTTTGGTTCCCTAATTAAGAAGGATTCGATACTTAAACTAGTATCGGAAAAATTAAAACGCCATGTTTCTGCTACCTCTGCTGAAAATGCTGTGCAAACAGCACAAATGTCCAAAAAATCTATCAAATATAGCAGCAAATTGATAATGTACAATTTTGGGCAGAAAACTGGGGATGTGGTCCAAAGTCTAGGCATTTTTGACATTTCCTTAATTTTTTCAAAAAAGGTTATACATAAATAAAATGGCATAAAAGAAAAACTTCAGTCAATGAATTAGTAGTAATTATGGATCCTAATTAAATTTCATGGCTAAATAGCTAAGTGGTTTAATTATTAAAGTTGGTCAAAATTAAAAACAAATTATCCTGAAGTCTTGAAAATGGCCAAATTTTGAGCAATTTACTGCTGGAAAATGCCAATGCCCAAAATGCCATTATGCTTTTATTTTGTCCTTCACTGAAAATATCCACAAATGCCTTGGCATTTTGATCAGACAAGAAGCCTAAAATCTTCTAGTATTTTCAGATTGCCAACACTAACTACAACCCAGTATTTTAAATATTTCAACAGTCGATTTAAGATGTATAAAAAACGTTAAATAAGAAGTTGGGGTGAATATGATGCCATTTAAAAAAAAACCCACGTTTACAATTTGCACATTTGGCCAGGATTGTCTAGGCCCCTCCATAAATGCCATTCTTTCCAAGCATTTTTAGAGTTAAATATCGTTGCAAAGATTTAAAAAATTTTGGCATCATGAAAATTTTGAAAGAACAAGGGATATATTGCAGGCTTAATTAAAAAATACAACACTAGATATGAATAATTTTGTATTTATTTTCATAAGTAATTAATAAAGTTTTTGCAAAAATGCCCTCTATTTTGGTCGGAAAAATATGGTCACTTTAATCACATGTGAACGATCAGTAGGTAATTTATTTCATTATGCTTATATTCATTATAATTGCTCTCGGTCTATGTAATCTAAGCCTTATACATGTACTTCCTATACTTATATACCTAATGTTTAATTGTACCAATCGAGAAACTTGTTAAGTCTCTCAACGACTTCAGTATCGTTTATAACAATGTAAGTTTTACTAGACTCTAATTTAGGTTATTCTGAAACTCATTCTCATTGAACTTTAAATTAAATCTTAAGTGAATCAGACTAAATCTACTATTTCCTTTGTCTCTGCTTGGAGTTGCTGATTGTCAGGTATGTATCTATAAGTGTTCGATATGAATATTCCGCATTCCTTCGCAACTTTACGCAGGAAATCAGCGGCCGTATGACTTGTAAAGGCCAAAGTCTGTGTAATAACAATGGGTAGAAGAGCATCCTATCAGAATCAGAGTAAACAGAAGCTGAGTGATATGAGGTTATAGGAATCCAATAATAAGAGATCGTAATTTATTGTTTTACATCCGCTTGTGTCACGTCTAGAAAACCTATATACTCCCTTCAGTATCCTGTTGGGAGAGAGATTACAACGATTTGCTCTACTATATTAAAAGTTTTTATACGCAACTATTTCCTCGACCAATTTACGTCGAAAGATTTCAAGTTCATAAAAATATTGCTCTATATATCTTGGAACTATTTAGCGCTGACCTATTAATTTGACTTGCCAATGTTGTATGTATTTTGACTTTGTTAGAAACATTTGATTGCGCAATGACAATGGAAATACTTAATGAGTCATTTCTATTAGGCGTGTCCTTTTAGTTCTAAGACATGTTTGTTACAGTAGCCTGCATTGATACCATGAAGACAGCTATAATATCTTATAACCTGAGTGTACACAAATGAAACATTAATATTAAATTATAACCACGACTATACTAGCTGTACTTATTGCTGTTGCATCTTGTACAGTCCAGCCAAAGACGTGTCAAGTATTCTGTTTCCACACAAAACTTTATTACCCTTTTTCAAATTATGTTATTTTCACCATACAATCCGCACAAAGAACTACCTTATATGCTACTAAATTAAACGTTGCTAAAATAAACCCACATTTTTTCTACTTAAATTCTGCTCTGACATGACGATTTATGTAGGATGCCGGATACCTGTAGGGTAATGTGATAGAAGGCATTAAATGAAGTAATGACTCGACGGTTACTTCTACGGTAAGAACAATTATTAATAAGTTAGCTCCGGTTAAAAGAGACAGGATATATGTTACTGTTAGATGGGAGCCACGCATCGATTCATTAAAACTACGAACACATGTCTACACATATAGGTACACAATTTTTAACGAGACTACATAAGTTATATCTATAACTTACGTAGTCCTGTAGATGCAATTTGGACAACAATGCTCCTTGCTGATTTTACAGAATGCAATATTGAAGAGTAATAATTTTACTACGTTGTGTCTTCATATTGTTTTGTTTTTGAATTCAAGCCATACAGCATAGCCAAGAAAAAAGCACATTGCAACTCATGTATACACGTATAGATATTACAAATATAACATAACAACTATAACATAACTTTAGTTTCACAACTATAATTTACGTTTTATATGAAGAGCAGTAATTCTAATTCTGAACCTTAGTATAGCCGAGGTAATAGTGCATGCATATATTTGCTAAATATTCGGTAACAGTTAAGAAAATTGAGTCACTTATTCGTGCTGTGTAGTATCGCACATTCCAACACAATATTAATACAATCTTTAGAATTGTATGGTTCCAACATGGACGAATGCACAAACACGGCATGCATTTTTTATGTTGTACGTTATACCTAACCTACACAGGTAAGTTGATTTGAGTAGTTTTTTTTGTTTTTTGAGAGGTTATGTATTGATATTAAACATAGGTACTTTACATGTGCTACAGCATGCAATAACACCCAGACGTCCTAAACATGAGCAAAAAGCCCCCATGACTTTGCTTTGCAGGCAGTAGCTGTAATAAGTGATAGTAATAAATTATCATAATTGGAGTGCCAAGCTATATGACACAAACTATCAAGACTTTATTTTTATGCCTGCATATTGGCATATTGAGGTGCTGACTGACGTGTATAGTTATATCTTATATCTGACTCATTCAACAAGTGCAAAGTTGATTGATTATGAATTTCTCCCAAGTAATCAGCGTTAAAAGGTAAAGACTGTAGTAGTCTGACCATATATAAGAATAATTTGATCATACAGGTAGCTTAAATGAGCTTGTAAATGATTGTACTTAAATTAACACAGCTTCTGTTACAAATAGTTTCTAAAAATGTGCAAGCATCTTTACATGGGCTAAACTAATTGCAATCAATTTTATACTTGTATGTCAAAGTCACAAGTTAACATTGAATTTACTAACCTACCTGTCCAAAGTGGTACACATTTAAATAACGACTTTTGCATGGAAGCTCTTCACACGTTTACACAAATAAATTGAAAACTGACGTCTTGATAAATGACTGAAGGAAAAATTGAATGAAATTGTAGGGATTATGCATATAATCATACACACATCAGTTATTACAAGCGTATGATATAAACACGAATATAATTCCTATATGTCCTTTTGATATCGCGTAGATTCGTTTTGATTAATGTTTTTATCTTTATTATTATTTGATACTTTGCAGTAAGTACTTATGCGTGTGGCTATGAGTAGTTATAATCTTATTTTAATATTAATGAACTTTCAGTCTCTAATCCATTCCGATCCTATTTACGGCGTGCTTTATGCGGACATGACAAGTTACACTATCGCTGTTATTCTCACACCCATCTGTTCAGGACTACACACATGTTTAAACTTGAGCTTGCATTGGGGAGATTATATAAGTGTGAAAGTTGTATAAGAAATTAGCTTCTAGTGCAAATTAAGATTAGTTACTCTGCGTTGAGATTGCTCAAGAAATCAATGATAATGATGGAAAGGCTCCTTGATCCATGAGTACATGTCAAAACTAATAGGCTCACAAGTACATATGAGATGGAATGACGCAATATCCTCACTTCATCTTTTTCTGTAATTAGCTTCAGCTGATTCAGTTTCAATTTCATATAAAAGTATACATACATATGTGTGGTTCATTTCAAATTAAATCTTCAGCATATAGTTTACAGTATACTTATATAAGTAGAGTACTCAGTAAACTCTGGATTAAAATCATTACTACATGGGGAGCTAACTGTAATGAATACGCGTCCACGTATGCAAATTAGCGTCGATTGAAAACCGCATATAGATATTAAAATATGTCAGTCCTCTATAACTACAAATAATTGAGCTCCACATGGCGCAAATCAGATTATACTTGAAATTACAGGGAGTTATGGTCCCTTCTCTGTGTAATGACTGACGACAGGAGTACAATGGACACAGAAGCACGAATTCCTAACTATTATTTACATCATACAAGTGCGTCATTATTATTAGATATTATTATAAAACATCCAGTAGCACATGCAGTCAAAATTTTATTATATGAGAGATTATGACATCCAATTCAGATTTACGTAGGTGGTATACAGATTTTTATAAACTTACAGAGGTATGTACAACCGGATTAAGTTTCAATCAAATGTGATCTTGTAATGTCAGCCATTCAGTAGCTAAAGTAAACGTTGCTTTTATACGAATGGGAACCAAATTTTCTTAAATATAATACCAGTCTGGTATTGAGGAGCATAGGTATTACAACGTATCTGAAGGACTTTCCATAAAGCCTGTGAAAAAAGATTGCCACAATTATATACACTCTGTAGTTTGCACGCCAAAGTGCCTCAAGTCTTATCAACCCTGAACTGCGATAAACTTGATCTAGTAAGCATTCCTCTGTCACATTAAAGGCTGCAGGTGTTGCATCATTCAATACTGCGTGATATGTTAAAATCATATACATATAGATTTTGATATTTCTAGTACTAGAAAATAGTAATACCTAATGTTGAATTTTAAAAATGTAACACCTACGGATTGTACACATTGTTGTTGTTATGTGTAAATCCTTGCAGGAATAATTCCAATAGGAATTAGCAAATATGGAAGTGATTATGTGGGTAATGTATATTACATTAGCCATTGACAATTATAGCCTCTAAGCTTTCATGAATAAATCATTTTCAATCCACAAATGTCATCGACTAGAAAGGCCTGTCCTTTATCTTATGGACAATGAGAGATGATTCAATTTAAGGATTTTACTTCAAATCCTCGGAAGAATTGGATAATTCAACCTTCAAAGTAAGTATCCACATCTTCACGGTTGATTTATATTCCTAATTAATTATTATAACATTATTCAAATGGCGGCCTTTGGTTTTGATATACATACTTGGTGTAGAGATTTGTTTATCCGGGTGATTCTGTAGCATGAAATGGTCACATGCATGGGCGTCGTTAATATATGGATCTCGTTAATAAGGTTTTCATTAATTATGAACCCTCGAATGCTTCATCATGACATGGTTGTGTCATATAGAAGTAGAAAATGTAGAATAAGATTAGAAAATGGATCTTAAATTTTCAAAACAAACAGCATCTACTTCTCCTAAAGGTTCACTTGGTACTTTCATGCAAATTCCTTCTTCAGATATGTATCGATCTGGGTGACTATCCAAATGTAGCATGTGAAGTAAAGGTGTACGAGCTGATTGCACCGCAAGTACACATGGATCTTCAGTGTTGGGAAGGCGTAACGAGTAACATGTTGCGTAATGAAAGTGTATCGGCACAATCCCGTCTAACGATATACTTATACAAGACATAATTGAGCTGCTTGTTTTATGGCTGGATTTTGACGGATTAGAAGTTGTATGTGCACATTACGAATATACGGTGGTTTTCTATTTGTTGGCGGAGGAACTCTTTTATGTTATGTTACAGAGTTCACAAACCACATGTATGAGGACCTGTTTGATATTGTCAGTCCAAATACTGGCAATTGCAATAATTACCACCACAATTATCATTGTTCAACAAAGCCTGTGTATGTATTCTGTAGTTGTAATGAAGATTAAAAAGGCTCGTTACAAAGTATCGCATGCGGAATACAGTTATCAACGATGGAGCTTTTGTGAGGTTAGAAGTTGTTAGTATCAGCTACCTGATTTTGCTATGCCATAGCAAGACATAAATTGGCTTGAAGAGTTTAGTTTGTAATCCAAGTTGAATTTGTAATTTTTGGGTGTCTGCAGCAGCCTAGTGATTGAGCCGCAGCTACTAATTTGTGTATGACGTGGTTAAGAATTTGGGATGAGTAAGCTCAAGGAATGGTAGGATCTAAAGCATTACGTCGATGGTAACTCGTTGTGCAATACATCCTGTATTATTACTTGTGTTTAGTTTCTACATCATACCGTGTTTTCTTGATAAGCATCTCATGTTCTGAGTTATGACATAGTTTACTTTTTAAGAGATTATGTGAACATTCAAAACGGGGCAAAGCAATCGGCTGATCGAGTCTTCTAATTTTGTTGTGAAGTTAGAGAATAATATGTTGTGATGCAACTCATTGGGTTAAAGGTTGAAATTGTTACCATCTTATTGTCACTTTAAATTAATTTCAAGTAAATAGGTTTTCTTAAAATAATGTTATTTTTATAAAGCTAACTCGGATTTCTACTCTTTATTTCCCATAACCATGTTGAGCAAATTTTCAAGTGCGCTTGCAAGTACATAGTACCAGCAAGTATTAAGCTGTAAGTATTTGAAATTATTGACAGCAAATATGCAAAAAAAAATAACAAAAACAATCGTCAAATGGAGAACCGTTAGTGTGGATGAGATATCTCACAATGCCCCTGACGTGCTTCGTCATCTGCGTAATCCAAGTGGTGCGGTATCACGGGTGGATTGATCTCGGCAGTGTTAGGGAATTCGTGGTGGATTTCATCACCATCCGGACCGATTGGTGAAAGCTGTACAGAAGGATGACCTAGTTTCTCGTCGTCAACTGGGGTAAGATTGGTCTGGACACTATGAGGTATTGGAATTCCGTTCAATGGTGGCGACGCGGTGATATTGATTCTTTGATGAGCTTTTGGTTGCAAAGCTGTATTGAACTGATCTTGAAAGTCCGTTTGATCTTCATTGGGAGCAAATGGTACTGGTTTGGGTTGTGTCCTCTTTGGATGGTTAGTCATGTCTGGGAGATTAACAGAATTAGATCCGTGATTTATTTTGCTGATAGGTTCTTGCATGACTTTAAACAGCCGATGATTGCTTTCAGCTTCATCTCCTTGGGTGGAGAACAGAGTTCTACATGATGCACCAGTTATGGCTGCCACGAAGACGATCAGAAATCTTGAAACGATCATGCTGGTAACGTACTTTGTTACTGTAGAAAGTACTAATTAACCGAATTTAGTTAGCACTAGCTCAAAAGTTTACACTATAGTTGAACCTGTCAGTGACTCAAGTTATGACTGTTGTGCCGAGCTTATAAATACTTCTTTAGCGGAAATTTGTTGACAGGAATTCATATTTTTATGTTTGGGTTTAACCCTGTCAAATAATCCAAATCTCGGTAATTCCCACAGAATTTTTAATAAGTTTTAACCTGTATGTAGAGAATGCAAGTTTTTGGAGTTAGTCGGTGTTACAACGACGACGAAGCTTTCATACGATTCTCGGAAAACATGATATACTTCGTAGTGTTTGTGTAGATTAAGGTCTGCCAAATTACGTTTCAGGTCTTGGTACTGACAGAGATACATAATGGGCCTGAAAAGCGTCAGAGTGCAATATGTTGTCCACAAGAGCATGAAAACAAATACAAAAGAGATACACTCTACATTGCAATGGCGTGACAAAACAGTACTTCAACTTCCTCTCCAACCTTTTGTTATCATTTTCGAGGTTCTGCTGCACCTGCATTGTTATAGCATACTCTTAGCTTAAAATTATTTCGGAAATTCTGATGATTTTGATTTCGGACCTATTTAAGTGTTGGATTTTACGCTTTCATAACTAAATTATGGTTTGATTTAATCATATGATTATACAGTACCGAAAATGTGTTTAAATACTCTTGACGTAATTCCCTGCATAATTCTCATAAGCTAAATTAATACTCTATTATAAGCTTAATATTATATACCCTATGACTTGACAAAATCAGTTTTCGTTCATTTTTGAAGATAAAAAAATAATTACTTCTTGGTGATATGATGAAACTATTACAACAAAATTTTCTTCAGGTTCGTTATCCTAAGATCAAAGCCCACATTAATAAAAACGTGTAATTTGTTTTACTAATGTAATAATTCAGCATCAAGAATTTAGATACGAACTTAAGAAGTCCATATGGGAAGGTCATACCACACTGTGTAAAGTGTCTTCGGTAAAACTAAAACACTAGTTAAACTTAAACGGGTTGGCTCCTTCTTGAATACCAATGAGATGGACACGTGTGAATGCCAATAAGCCATTACCAACTCATTGTCCCTTCGTGTGTATCTATAATCTTTCGTATGGCTACTTAGTAATCTTGGGTACTGATCAATCAATCAAAATGGTAGGGAAAATGGCACAGGTTTGTTGGGTACTTTAAACAAGAGGAACAAAACTAGGCTAAGGCAATTTGGAAATAAAACCCTTCTTTTTAATAGGTAATATTTAGTGACATAGTTGGTTGTTTTCACCTCATGTACATACTTGCAGATGTAAGTCACCAATGGTTACATCTTATTGCTTACGTCTACGAACACGTGTAACGTGCAAACAGTAATAGATGCTTCCTCATCCGGACATTGCTTTCCCTAAGGCTGAATTTACTGACAATTCGTGTTAACGTTGCTAGATTGACAATAAGCTTGTATACTGATATGATGCTCCTTGCATGCATTGTCATTGAAACGGACTGACACGCCAAGAGGAGAAGCATAGTTATGAAACATTTACCTACATAATATGTGTGGTTAGAATGCATAAGCACCGCTGTTATCGGTTACGATTCGAACCGGCTGTAATAGGTTCTCAGCAATAGACCACATAGTAACTATAGCGTGGCGGGTCATTTCACAGGAATGTATGTGTAAGTGTAGTTGCTAATTAATGATTTTGTCAGGTTTTCCCTTCAGCTGCCTAAGCCAGGTTACACGTCGTCGTACATGTCGGCTTGAAGTAAGTCAGGTGTAAATGCAATGTAAGTATCTTCTATGTGTTGTATCTACATTGCACGTACCCGTGTTTTGACACCGTTTGTTAATTAATCGCACCATCTTTGTGCTGATAGAAAGCGTAGTAATCAAACTTTTAATGAATTTATGCGGACACAGTGCGTATATGATAATTATCATTAAACCACCTCTCTCTCTCCATTGTGATTTCTCATTTAAATGGGAAGAAAATGTCTAAAAAAATTTGCAGCCACACATGTGGTGTGGTAATTGGCAATACAGGAATTTTGCGACAAAATGTAATTAAAACCTACGCTAAATGTTTGGTTTATCTTTTTTTGGGAGGACACTTGCCTCATATCCACATCCACGTGCCTGTCCTCGGGGTGAAAAGGTAGCCGGCAGGTAACATCGAATGGCTTCTGCCTTGGAGTATCCCACTGATACTTTAAGATATATTGCAGATATGATACTTTCAGATACATAGCAGGCGTAATATTGGTGAAGATTAATACTCATTCCAATTTCTTTGAGGAAAACAGCCTGCAGGATTGTAATATTTGAGGAGAACCATTGCAGGGATTCTGTGATGTGTTGTAATGTAATAATGATGCGGATAAAGTATAAACTGCAAGAAAATGTAGTGTTGACGTTTGGACAACCGCACCTTCTGTATATACAGAAGTTCTGATGTCGTAGATCGTAGATACACGTTAGGCGAGATAAGCTATCTCTAAAGAAATAGGAGCCAAGAAGCTTTCGCAAATGGGTTTACTTCTAATAAGTATCCAGGGGTTATACAAACTTGATTTAATTGAAACTGGGGTCGCAGGGTATAACTACTAGGTATGTATGTAGTTAAGTAGAATATTCGCGTGTGTTTACATCGTGCCCAAAAGAAACGAGTACTACGGACGTAGGCTACTGCCTGAAAATTTTCCATCCAAGAAAGCTGGTCGAAATATTCACCACAACATCCTCGTTCGCATTGTGTAGACATAGATACATAATAAACTAACATTTGTCATATTTGATATGTTTCCTGAAGGATCAATTAATTTTAGCAGGCATTCAAGCTTGAGACCACAAGTGCGTCAATCCGCTCGCAAGTAATTGCTTGTAATGTTGATAATCTGCAAACTGCTTCTTATTTCATAACCAAACAATTCTAGTCGCACATTTGGACACATGCCTATACACTAATATTGACTACGATAGCTTATTTCGATTACCTATGAAAGCAAACAGCAAAAAGCTTGATAGGTACATATAACAATTTTGCTCGAAGGCACTGTCAATCTAAATATTTGAATACGATTTATAGCCACACCTCTTTGACTGGAATTCTTGACAAGTTGGTAGTAAATTTGTATTATTATTATTGAATCCAACCGTTTTAATGTTAACATTGTATGTATAAGTATATGGAAACAGACCGTATGGAATCGAACGCAATTAATTACTATATTATTATTTTTCATTATTTTTTATTGTGGCATTGTCCCAGCCGTCAATGATATGAAGAACAAAATTTTTCGATTTTCATTTATTAACCTTGAGCATACGTTAGTTGTCACTTGTCAGTTAATTCATTATTTGAATTGTTGTAACGTAACTAAAATGCATATATATGTGTGTGTAAATATTAGGAAATAAGTAAAATACTAAACGTTTTGCGTAAGTAATTGTAACATTCTGCGTTGAGACGAATTTTGATTTCTTTCAATCACTCCTGTTTTCTCTCCAGTCACCAACCATGTCTGTCTATAATAAAGTAATTAAAGGAAGAAATTTGCTATGCTTGTTGACAGCATCATTAAGTTTTGGTTAACATACTGGTAAGTATAGTGTATAATCACAATAGCGTTAAACCATATACATATATCAAGTCCGTTGTTGCTGTTGTTAACGATACAAAATACAAATGAACGAAGAGCTAATAAGCTATAGTTATGGTCACTATATAAGTATCTGTATATAGGCACAAGTAAAAATTATGCAAATAGGTTACCCACATGTGTATATCTCAAGTGAAATCACACATAAAAGTGTGAAGGACATTGTTTGGTCTTTTTGGTCAGTAAGAATTGTGATCAAATCGATTTCAATTTCGAATCCAACGGAGCAATATTATTATTACAGAAGGCCTTACACGAAATCAACAGTGGTTTTGAGGGTTAAGTACATACACTTTACATATGTTCGCTTCTGAAATGACGCGTCGTTCTTGTTTGGTTGGGATTGAGAGTAAAAGGCTGTAAAGGAACACAAACCAACTTGTCAACAACACTACTGCTTCCATCAATAGTGCTGATTCGAAATCGTCGATTGTATATATATACGACACAGTCGACTGATCAAAGCACGTCAATCTTTTGCTACTGACATCATATGTATACCCCATGAGATGTGAATGGAACCGATGAAAACCAGTAGCTATGTATGTGGACTGACAGCAAAAAGTGTAGAAACGAAAATGATTGTTAAAGCTTGTGAATCATACAAGCAAAGGGATAAATCTATAGAAATCGGTATTGTTAAAAGACTCACTGAAGCTCATTTTGAGATTTTTTAGTTCGGCTCCTTTATCCTATAAATCCTGTTTCAGTTTTGCATCTGATACTTTCGGATACTTAGATAACTTATGATGCATAAGTAATGTCTACATGTATGTAATGATGTACGCAGAAATGAAGTGTAAGATATGTGTCAAGTGTAAAATTCATTTTTGTCAACATTTTACCCTTCGCCTAAAATCCATGACCCTATCTTTTATTTCATTTCCATCAAGCAAGAATGTGCACGTCGTACAAAATGTAGACACATACATTACACACATTCCACAGGGATCGATTCATTAAATAAGAAGTATGTCCATTATCATTTAAATATCATCTTCAATCTATAAGTACATAGGTAAGGTGATGTTTGATATTACTTTCATGTGTGAAAATCTCTTTATACTTTGGATAATACTAAATTCGTTGTTTTTATTGATGAAACAGATGATTAATTTGAGTTAATATAAGTATTATAATAGAACTTGCATGCAATATTATGAGCATTTTATCTCCAATCTCAAAACTGGCCGGTAAAAAATATGCTTAAAATTTATCTTATTAAATACAAAATAATTGTACTCAAAATACTGAGTTAATTATTCATTTTATTTTTTACCCCAAATGATGAGTGAAAATACAGCGCCTAAGCAAATTTTTAAGAGATTGTTGAAATGATGCCAGATGGGAGGAAATATTTAATTTGTTCGAAGTTTGTTATTTACATTAGTTTAGAGAATCCCACACTGCAATTACTTACAGAATGTAGCTTCACCTTCTCTTAAGCATTCTATTTCATGGGTATAGTTAAGTTGCTTCACACATTCCTTCTCTTTGAATTGTTTCCACTATTATTATTACAGATAGTATCCTGCCTAGTACATAAAACTCAAGCTAAACAATACGTCTGTCATCCGTGAGTGCTGAAGCACTTAGGTATGATCTAAGAAAAAATATTGTTGTGGACTGTAAAACGCCAAGTATAGATTCACACTTCATTGGGTAAGTTGAAGTAATAAAAATAACAGACAGGTTAATCTTGATAAACTCTTTAATAATAATTTCATTATGTTTATGATTCTGGTTATAATCAGCTTACGCAACATACCGATTGGTTCGGGTGGCTTTCATTTCATTCCTATATGAATAAAGGTATATACCACAAGCACGTTTACTCTTAGTAGCAGCGATTTTGTAGTGGTAAAAATGTTATAATCCAAATTATAATAATAAAGTTATAAATGATGTTCTTTTCGAGTGAAGGTGAAACAATTGAAGAGATTACTTTGTTACTTTCCAACAGTTTTACGCTGTAAACTAGATTGACTTTACATTTGTTGGCAAGTTAATGAATTCATATAAAACATTAATAGGAATACTTCAGCTGATTTCTAATAATTTGAGAGAATTGCTACTAAATAGCATTTTTTAATTAATTAGGTAATGGATGTAGGCGGAACAGTGTGTATTTTTATATTGTTAGCTAAATTGGATGATTTAATGTTGAACTACTGTGCTTCATATTTATCCAATTAACCCTGCGAAATCCAGAAGATGATTAGCTTCGTGCCGCAAGTTAAAATGATCTGAATGCGTTAAGATAATCTACGATATAATCCCTATTACATAAAGACATGTGACTGAACTTAGCTACGGATGAAGTTGTTAGGCCAGACAGGAGAATACCCAATATGTATAGGCATGGATTTGGTAAGTAAGTCAAGGTTTAGGTTTCCAGGTACGTAATATTCTCTCGAGTGTGTAAGATAGACAGGAGGTTAGTAGGTTATGCTCAGAGTACGAAGAAAACAAGAACAATTCTGCTTTCGCAGTGAGTGGATGGGGAGGCCACCAGACATTTCATCTCAACTTGCATCTTTTTTCCTTTTTGTCTTGCAGTCATCATGATCAATCCAATCACATGTACACAGTAGTATATGGTTATTTGGTCGTGATCCTCACGAGCAACTGTCAATGTCAGCATCACGTTGGGTAGATCTAAAGTCTCAATTTTCTTTTAGAAAACTATATTAAACGTTTTTTCGTTCATCTTGCTTGCTGCATGCACTATTTCCTATTTTGGTACCCGTCAATCAAATTAAGGAGAGCTTGATTACTATTTTCATACTTGAAACCGCAGGAAAGTGCAAGATGTAATATATACAAGATGAAGACCAAACATTCAACTAAAAATTCATTTATTCAGATGTTGACTAGGTCTGAACTCGTAAACAACTTTTAGCCGTCAAACATATACCAGTATGAGAATATCAATCGATATTCTAAAATTGATCTTAAAGGTTGCTTACACTATTGTTACTTTTCCTTTCTTGCGTTTGACACCAAGACGTACTAGTATAACCCTGATGAAGTAAACCTTGGGCATTGACTTTAACGCTGCATATAATTACTTCGTCTCACTGACTTTTCGGTTGAGGTACCGGTGTGGGGTATGAATTAACATTTTCCAAGAAAATCACTTCAGAGTGATAATGAATTCTCACATCTTAAAAGAACCAAAACTTATTGATGTATAGTTGATTGAAGTCACCGATAGTTCCACGAATTCTGCTCTGTTATTCATTATCTGAATGTTTTCAGATTGTTCACCATATAGCAATTTTTTTTCTAAACTTTGAAGATTGATGACGCGAATTATTTGCTACCCACGACTTGTTGTTCGTGCCTATGCTAAATGTCTCAATGAAGCAATTCTCAAAGTACTGTGTTAATGTCTACAGAACTGTTGAAATGAAGCTGAATTAAACCAAAAAATGTCGACATACAGGGTCTGATTTGTTCCTAGTGACGATGTAGCACTTGTATTTTCTTCTCAAATGTCCTGACAGCCGTAATCTGTACAGTCGCTCGTGAAGTAACGTAGCAGTATAAAATATTGTTGAAGAAGCAAAGATTATGTCTCAATTCTCATGTGATAAGCTTTTCTCACCTTTGTATGAAAGCATAATAATAAAAGCGACAGAGCATTTTATAACTCTAGCTGTTGCCACTGCAGGGAGTGACGCACGAAACGAGATGTGTCTCGTTAAACCAAAAATCAAACATTCATTATTTTATAGTCCTTAACATTTGGGAGATCATCGTAAGCCATGGTTGACGTACTAAATCATTTATTTTATAGGAATATCTATCTAACTACCCGTAGTATTCTACCAGCAATAAAAAATTCACTGCGTCCTTAAAAGAATCTAGCATAGCAGGAACTCTTTTGGCCATAACTCTTAGATTATTGTGTCTACGTGTTTTAACATTATTGTCTATTAAATAATTGCGAATCAAAATTTTGAGCCGATGGTTTTTATTTTGTTAAAATGAAATGGTGAGACTTTTGGGAGGATAAATCTCATCCGTTGTTAATTCAAGTTTTACAAGATATTTATTAACTATCTCTCAGCAGCTGGTATGTCATGTGTATTATATTAATATGTACCCTCGCCTGTATGTGCACGGCGTGTCATGTGCGAATTATGGGCACCATGAACTTGGTGCCCATAATTCGCACCTGAAAAAATTCAAGAAGCCACTCCAAGTCAAACCACCACCAGCATAGTAGACGACACATCCGCAGAATAATAATAACCTGTCTGGCTATTAAGTTAATTGCAGTTTGTAATAACCCAACATAGCTTTTGAAATATCTATCCAAGTACGATGTAAGTATCTACCCATGTATATGTAATGTGACTTATCATATCATAACTTACAAAACGCCAGAGTTTGGGGCATTGAATAGATGGACTACTGTCAAGAAACTGAAGGGACGACAAGTATTTAAAAGTATTGTATCTGTAAGAGTGTTAATTGAAATTACCATAAAATAATGTGCACAATTATGCATTCGATTGGATTTAATTGCTTGAGCAAGGCTAGATATCTTATGCACTACAATCCAGTCTCAAGATCAAATGCTGGGATGTAACCGAATCTAATTAAACCGTAATGTCACAGTTGCCAAGATTTGCAGTGTAAGCCAAGGATAAGCAATTAAGTAACTGTAATTTTCAATTAAGGATTTCCTTCATGCAATTCAAGTAATAATTTACTACAAGCCTTATTCTAATTAGATTTATTTAATTATTAGATGCATTTGTGACAATGGAGCTCAGGATGATTCATCATTCGGTCTGCTCCGTGCTGTAACTTCCATTCCTTTCGTTTGTAGAGTATTTAATTTTAACAATACGAAATAAAAATTTGAAAGCTATAATCGTGAACTGTAAGTAAACGAAGCCAAAGCAAGTTTGAAGGTCAGCTCATAAAGACAAATAAATTCCGGTATTCTTTCTAAAACTGCCAAACAGTTAGACTTGCACAACTTTTCAGACAATAAGTCCAAGTTTGGTGAACAAGGTTGATTTAAGTCATAATTAGTAGTAGACTGTATACTCAACACATTGTGTTAGCATTGCAAGTCCACGGCTTTGTTTTCCTAATAGTCGATTATCTATGGTATGGCTGAAGTGTCACCATTGGCATGATACGACTAAAACATTGGACTCTTGAAACAGCGCAAGATAACCTGTGACAATAAGCGGAAGGTGTTGAGCTCTGCGAACTTATTACACACTTTGTTTGATGCGGTGAAACTGTGTGAAGTGAGAAATATGTGCGTGAACTAATTTCCTACACATTTGCATTTCCTTTTGACCGCCGCGCATATATATTTTATTTGTAATATACTCAACATTTTGTATTAAACTTATACAGAAATCACGAAGAATAGGATAATTGTAAGAGTACATTTTCTAACTTTCATTTCCTCATTAGCATTTTATTCGAGTTTAATGAGTTTTGATTACACGACTAGACGCTTATGGATTAAATATTTGATGTTATAAGTGACATTGTTTATTCCCTTGATATTCCACTAGTAAATTGTGTGGAATGGGATAAAATAATTATTAAAGAAGCTCGACAACATGTAATTCACTCTCTATTAAAGAATCTTCCTTGTTTATTGACATTGTTTTCTGTTATTTTCTTGATGACAGAAAGGATGTTGTATCTACTTCTATACTTATAGTAATTGAGTGCGCTAGATAATGTGAAAATCATAGTTATCAGAGAGACAAGGCGTATTCCAGGACAAGTACTCTGAAAATTCGTGTATCATCTTGATTTACAGGAATCATTGCCATGCCATTTCCGTAACGTCAATTTTGAACTACAAAAGTTGGTCAAAGTATCTCTCTCTCTGTTATGCATGTTTTATCCTTAACCCAATGTGGTTGGATGCATAATAGTGTTAAAACTTGTGGAGCGTAATGTAAACGTTCCCCATAGAGTACCAATAGTAGAACATAGTCAATGAATCAATAGAAACTTAACATTTGTACGGAAAGTAAAATCGAGACCAAGCGGTGAGTCTGCAATCGATATTAGAATATTATGCTTGACGAAAGTCAAAGCGCGTCATGCTTCTGCATATTGTTTTTCTTTTCATTTCAAATAGGGGTTACTGTCCATGTGAAAGACGAGTTTTCTGCAAGTTTCTATTTTGTATCTGATTAAAAAATCCTATTCAATCACTTGCAAACCAGGATATCTCACTCTGTGAAGTGGCATAGAAGGTATATGTACTTTACTTGAAAGTTTATGGAACCTTGCAGCTTCACATATGTAATAGCATACACTTGGTTTTATTTGCCGAGTTAGTTGTTCGATACAAAACAATAAAGAATCCATGCATTCGATTACTGTGGTAAATGGATACACTGCACTAACTGTAATGCATGAGAGGTGCAAAACTGTGTGTAAAGACCTGTCAACAATAAACCATCCGAGTTAATCAGCTTACTGGAGCATTGTAATTTCAAGTAAAATAGATTTCGTATGTATAAAACTAATATTTTATATGTTTGAAGGTATGGCCTTACAAAAACAACAATACCCAAACAAGCTTCCAATATTAATTATTGTATTATTGAAAGCCGTGGGTATCTGTTTAAGTTTAATTATTAGAAGCTAAACGTTCAAAATAGAAGGTAGAGGATAGAAAATGGGTTTTTGGAAGTCTGCATACAAGCATCGCATTTCCTTTTATGTATTTATTGTATTCATGATACATCATACAGTTAATACAATTTTGCAGGTTATAATTATTAAAACCCATATAGCAAGTATTCTGTTTTTGTTTACTGCAAATTTCAATAATAGATTTATCTGAGCCTTTCTTGTTTTTTTTGTGAACCCCTGACTCGTGGTGTGACTTATTTATCACCATTTGTTACAAGTTATATTGCTTGTTTGACAAGAACAAAAGTGGCATAAAGCTTTTATCGATTGTACACACATTGTATTAACTTATATTAAGCATTGTTAAATGGTAAAGTAGGAGTACCTAGGTATGCCAAGATTGACTCGTCAAATTTAAATTATTTTTTATATATATCTTATAAGTACAAATAAGTTAGAATTTAGGCGGAAAGATCAAGTTTTCTTTTTTTGTGGGGATTGATTGAAAGAAAAACCCTGCTTCTTATGATGTCTTTCGATTTAGTTAGTTCCTAATGAATGGCACACTTTCAGTTGATCTTATGGTGCCGCACGGACGGAGACCGATAAACTTGTCCTTGAATAGGCTGTATCAATTCACTTTCCCATTTAAAAGTCAGCGAAATGGTTTCACCTTAAAACGCAACCATTTCCATTCAATGGGGTGATGTATAAGGAATGAGATGTGTGTACAGTTGTTATGGTTAATACTAGACAGGAATGCTTATAGGTAAATTAAAAGGTTTCATTCCATGTGTCTTTACTGCTCATGTATAGAAACACTTACATTGTATATACATACATTAGCTTTACTATATGGCTATCCTTTATTCATCGTTGTCATGTAAATTAGGAATTGGAATTTTAGTGGATTTTATGGCTCACAAGCTTGTCTCTTCCCATCATTTGGTTTTGTTGTAGTTCATATAGATGAGTGCTGTTGGTTTATAAGGATTTTGGGTTTGGTCCCATTATACTTAACTAACAACAAGAATGTGTGTAAAAGCAAAATCAATACAACTCAATGAATTGCCGGCAATTCCATTAGCACCGTAGGATTGTATACTTTTATACGATAGCACACGAATTACAACCCTGCCAAAAAAATTTCTACGGCGGTGTTCATATATACCGTGTACAAGAATGAATGTAACTATGATGAATGTGTGAGTCGCTTTGTCAGTCTTACAAGCACATACGTAATATATGCAATATATATGTGTATTATACCTGGGTAGGTAGGTGGATTTGCATGTAAACACTTTCAATACTAATATAAATAATACTAAATAATGCTCATTTTATATGCTTGTTTTCTTCTTCCTTTTCTTATCTTCTTAGTTTCTTCGTTATGGTGTACACAGATCTGTATCTTTCCTGCGCGACCCTGAGTAATTTATGTATCTCATTACTCCTTGTTTTGCTGCGATGGAGCCGACGAAGGTGAGAGTTGAACCGATCATCCGGTATTAGAGTTTGGGAAATGTCAGCAGTGCGGAGATACGATACTCACGATCCTTTTACTTTACATGTTTTCGTTACCAGCAGGTTTTCTTCTTGAAGAGAGAAGGAGACTGGCTATAAAGGCGCGGATTGTATCAGCTAGTGTCATCATCTCTCTTTAGTGTGTAGTATCTAAGTTGTAGTTGCATGTATATGTGTTGTATCTATACGTAGGTATTTACATTTTAACACTACCTGCCCTTTATAGCTAAGGAAATGAAAATTAATTGCTAATAAACATAAAAATGGGTGTATTGTTTGTTCAAGCTCACTTAGCATAATATATTTTACTCATATTGGTTTATGTAGTTACAATTAATAAAGTCACTTTTATAGCAATAACTAACTTTCAATTTACAAGCAAACGTTGTAAACTTGATTACTTTTACTGAGAGAGTTCACAAAACATCATCGGAAAGTTCAAGAATCCAAGAGCTTGAAGCTTCAAAAGGGAGAAAGATTTTGCATTATTACTTGTATATATATTCTTTTGGTTAAACTTTCATAGAATAAACTTCAAAATGCAAAACAACGCAATGGTCATGAACTGTCACAAAAGCAGTAAAAAAGATACATTGTTTGGCTTTTAAGTATTGTAAATGAAAAATGTGAATAATTTGTTAGTTGACATAGATTTCGAAGCTTGAATTGTACACATTGAATATCTCCTAAGCTTTATAGAAAGATTAGCTTTTAGGGTATCGATGTTAATTAATGGATGCTGGTATTACTTAATGACGCTTTATACCAGATATTAGGTATACGTGTGTGTTTGGCCTATTCAAAATACTCACGTTTAAGAATTATTATATAGTGATTATTATATACCTTAATAGCTTTTCAGACGGAAAGATAAATGCTTAGGCCACTACAACGCATATAACGCCTCAATTGGAAGTTGATCAAAATGCATTAGTTGGTTAATGACTACACTCTGAATAAATTACCTTCTATTTGCGTAAATGAACGCGTTGGCGACCTCCTGTTTACATTAATGTGGATCAGAAGCAGAACTTCTGTAAGCCAGTGTGTAAAGGTCATTGTCGCACTTTTCCCTCCCGTCGCACATTCTCAGATGAATGAAATGCTCTGTCATCTGTTATGAACATCGTTGTTCGTTCGTTCATAAAGAGTCTTACCGACCTGAAGGTCGTGAATTCTTGTTTACACATGTATAATTGCTTGCACAAATTAACATTTAAGACAACGCCTTTCCGTCTTCGTAAGTGCATATGTATGCTTTATGCATTCATCTTAATAATGTGAAACTGCCACCTTAATAAGGTCCAGGAGAAATAATATTACAGGTATGAGCATGTAAATGATGCCATATGTATTTACTGACGTGTGCATAATCTACTTACAGTTGATTTGTCTTGAATTTTAATTACATTAAGATAATCTGCCATGCACTGACGCTTCATTAAATCAAAGCCAGATTTTTTATTTCCTCGTGGTATTATTAGCTCGTAATTGCGCAGATATTGTTGCATAACGTTATGGCAGTTTGATATCCACATCCACAATAATAATATTAATACAGCATAAAAGTATTTCCTTAGGTCTCAAATCAAAACAACTTGAGGAAAGTAACAAGGATTTTGAGAGCAATTCAAGCATGCTCGTAGGATATTTAAGAAAGTAATAATATATTCTGTTAATTTTGAAGTTCCACTTGCCTGAGGGCCCATCTAATCAATTATTTATTCTGTCACTGCATTAAATCAAACTGAATAACTATCGTTTTAAAAGAAAATAAGCAACGCAGTCTATATAATTTTCATCTTTGAACATTGGTCAAACCAAGGTAAACATCTGGTGCAAAGAACCTAGTTGCAGTAATTTGACTTTTAAAACGACATTCAAACAATTTCATAAAACTGCTTTGATTGTTCAAAGTCCTTTACAACTAGTAGAGGTATCTGTAATTAGGGTAAAGACACTATACAACGTGCACTCGTGATCGAGTTATAAATCAACCCAAATTCAATTGAGAACCAAAGGAATGCAATTCGGAAAAGGCAAATATTATTTTGGTTAAATTTTGGCCTCAAAACTAGCCAAAACTGCATTTTATTTTCTTATCCTTCATTTTGTTTCCCTACCTCCGGTATGTATTTTAGTGCACCCTATTAAAGGTGCAATTCCATTTTTAAAGAGTCCCTGTAACATTTAAACGTGAGTTAAATTATGGGAGAAAAAATATGGCAAAAAATTAAAAATCATGTCAGTTCCTACAGGTAATAGATTAATAATTGCATTTGGATCACTCAAGGAAATAGAACGACATCGTGTTGTGTATATTATTCTTAAAAGGACCGAAGTCTGAGGATTGGCACAGAAGGGAAAGCAATCGTACATACCATAATTGGTCTCATAAGCATCAATTATTACTGCAAACTTGATAATTTGCCTTAACTATTTCGTTACGCTTCGATTAAGATTGAATTAAAGGGTAGAGTAATTGAAAATTAGTAGTATAGTAATAAGTTCTGGCACTTTCCTTTTCATATATATGTAGCATGTTATGTATGTAAGAGTATACATAAAGGTTTTCAACACTTACTTACTTGAACGAAGCAAATTTGGGGTGAAGTAGCATCATACATATATGTATATTAAGTAGTATCGTACACATTCCGTCGTGACATTTGTAATTACATATTCCGCGGATGTCCTATGATTTTCATTATAATTTTTTTTATTTTCTGCACTAATATACAACTACTCTAGGTAAAGGTCAAGCGACTTGCAGCTATTAACAATACTTGATTTTTATGTATTCGTAACAAGTTATTATCAATGAATTAACTATATACTACATAAATATGTGCATTATCAGAGTTCATAAACTACTCCGATGCAATTGCAGAACGATTTGTTGAACTACTGTGATAATAATATTTTTTCAAATCAATCATCTACCAAATTAGGAATGGAAATACCCTGACCATACAATTATTTTAGACCAACGTGGTAACCGAATCCAAATCCTTGGTATATAGATAGAGATGTAGGCAGTGATAAGGTTTAAATGACCGAACGGAATAGATGATTATGCAGGAGTGACAGTCAAAACGCGAATGAATTATTCTATTTTGCAGGGTAATCATGTGCTATGGGACAATGATGCATGACAAAATTCCATTAGCTGCAATTTAGACTAAATTGAAGCACGCGACTTGCATTCGAATGGGGTATTCCAAACTTTTCAATGCTCTTTATTACATGCATATATGTTTGTAATCTGCTACTTTAATCAAGACATCTGACCGGATTGCTACGGAGATTTTAGACATGCATTTATGCATATTTTAATTTGTACATGGACGTGCTGTGCTTAGGGCTGCAAAACATTATGCATACAATGGAATTTATGTTTCAAAAACAACATTAAGATATATGAGATTGTATACCTTCCAAGCTTCTTTTTCCTTATGGTATTGGTAGCAACAATGTTGAACTTGTGTCCATTCTCCGCAAAACATGTATCGCCAGGTTGTCTTTTCGTGAATTACATGTATTTTTCTTGGTCACCATATATAGTATTCATAAATGATAATTAAATGGTCTTTTAAACAAATAAATCTTAGATATTTTCCTCAAAAACCAGAATCATGTTGTTCAAGATCGTCAGGACATCCTAGAGCTAAATGTATTCATATCCTCCTCGGTACAGAGATTCCCTATTTCCTGTTGCTGTTAAATGGGTTGACTATATTTGTCAACAACTACAAATCTCTGTTTAAAATGCAAAATTCTCTACCTGTTACAATCATTAAAAGGTCAGTTCCCATCATTGGCGAATCGAGTTTAAAGGTTCACAACGCAGTTGCAAACTTCAGCCATGATAAATTTTAAGTAAATTTCCTTTACGAGTCGTTTACGACTAATGTAAAAGCTCAAACTGTTAGTAAAAAATATAGCGGCCGTTACCCACAACTGACTCCTTGACAGGTGTCAAAATTACAGCATGGCTATTAAATCACACTCTACTGGACTGCTTGAAGGCCTCTCCTGCTTCTGATAATAATCCGTAGTTCTAATATTAATAAAGCTTAAGATAATTTATTCGACAACCGCTGAAACGGCTTCAATGATATAAGATTAATTCAGTGATATAATTTTTTCGGTGATGGTTATGATGAGTACCCATATTTGTCATCTTCGTCGCAAACACATCATCGTTTTGATAGAACTGCCTGAAAAATGGACATTTTGTTGACGTTCATAACTGTACTCTTGGCACCTGTAGACTCTTAGGTTACATTGGAATGTACCAACATGGTAAATTATGTTATAAGGAATAAATAATTGTCGCCACGAGTCCCTCCCGACATATTTAGATAATTCTTTGGCGTGCACACAAGCCGTTCATACATACATGAACTGTTGCTCACTAACATTACTGTCACTGTCACAAGCATTTGTTGTCACCAATCCAAAACGGTGGAGGTATACAGAAACGAAGCACCTGCAAATGAGATCGTTAAAAGATGCTTACGTAGGTATACATACGTACAGGAATATTTTCCTGCCACACATTTCTTGGTCACTTTGGATTCTCATGGGTCTACCGACTTCTGATGAGAATATTAAATACTTGCTTGTTCCGCATATTTAAAACCTGAAAAGGGCTTCGCAGGTACCTACTATAGGACCTCCATGGAAAACTAATGGCACCGACGTTTGGTACAACTCTTCGTCTGTGATATAAAAACTATCTGTCAAAACTTTATGCAAAATTTTATACAAGTGTACAGGCCTTTTCCCTTTAATGGAGTAAAATGTAAGTATGAATGTGATAGAAAATGTAAGTATAAGTTAGTATGTAAAGGTATCTATATGTTAGTGTTAGTACCAATATAAGGTAGAGGTATGTTTTAGCATGTGCAGTCCAGTATATGTGTATGCATGGAAATAATCACTTGTAAAAAATTCGATTGAAAATGGATTGTAAAAATTAATGAACGGAAAAGGGTCAAGCGGAATATAGTTATGCTGTCAAAAGACGAAATGTTGGAGAATGTTACATGACCGCAGTGACTTAAATACAGGCAGATATATGATTGGTATTGGTGCGTGTTAAACAGTTGTTGGCAACGCCAACACATTGTTTTCTGCATTCACAGGTGACAGAAATTAATAGACTTTTATCACTAATATCATGATCTAGTTTTCACTCGGAATTCGAATGAGTCTCAGTGCGGTCAGCTTGAAGCCTTGTAATCTCAGAATATGTACATACAGTATATGGATCAGGTAGGGGCAGGGTTAGGTAGATAGTTTGCTAAAAGGCGCATAAGTATTCTAGATGTAAATCTCGTTTTATTAAACATCAATATTAATTTTCTCCCTGTCTCTTTCACGTTAGTCATTTTATTTACAACTTTGAACTCGCCGAGTTAAAGTAGCCTCTAGGATGGAATTAGTGTCAACATTGTAATCATTTTTGTGGATATACTGTTACTGAAATTCCCCCTAAAACTAAACTTTTAATATGAAAAGGCTGGTTTTTATTGTAATTTTTTGGTGTATCCACTGTACTTATTTCCCAAGAAAATTGGGATATATGTACGTAAGTGCGTTCTTTGCTTTATATGTGAATGCTCTAAATGTAACAACGCTAATAAGCATCACCTTTGCTTCAATTTCAAGCTGAGCTGTATTAAACGGTATGCCGTAATTTATTTGACAATGAAAGCACTGCAGATTTAATGATGAAGCTGCTACAAATTTAGTCGGATTTACATGAAATAAGAATATGACTTAATTTTCATATGTAGAGCTGTCAACAGCTCTAGTTTATCATATGAGACAATTTGTTTTCGAAGGCCAATTAACATTAATGCTGCACTTCAGGGGTTATCTGCCTGGTATGAATATTATTATAGTGAAACTTATGACAAGCTTTATGACAAGACGGAAACGTGTACAATATCAGCATTATCCCCTCGTAACACCATTTTTACAGTCTTTCAAAGTTCTGATTTCTGATTCAAGAAAGTTTTCCTTTAAAAGTACATTGCATGTAAAAACTATATACTATGTGATCCGGAATACAAGTGTTTAAGAGGTGTGTATATATGTATATTACATATTAAGTATATCTATTGCAAAATGCTTTGAGGTCGTCATGTTTTCATAAAGCTCACAAATATATAATTACTGTCATATTAATGTCAACGGGAATACAAGGAATTACACATACTGTAAATGCATAATACAATACATGCTGGTTCTTAGTTTTCTTGAATATTTTCAAGATTAATGGAAAGTGCATTTCCTACTTAAGTTGCATCAAACATTAATAATTGTCAGAGGATAACTCACTGCATACGAATACGAATATTGTACACTACTTACACAAACAAACACTGATTACCACTTGTGTGGCTTTAATGAATTCATTTTAGAAAGTAACAGGCTCTCCAGTAAAATACACATTATAGTTATTTAAACCAACTCATCAACTTCAAATAGCTTACACTCCCATTGCCATTTTTGTTCTAAAAGGTCTAATTCTTTTGTATATTTTATGTAACTTCTTGAACCCCAAGATGATTTTTGACGTTGATGATGACTGCATCAATCTGTCTAGGAATTTGATGAGAACCGCATTCTTAAGTGGTACTCCTGTTATTCAAATATATGCAATTACGTACTGCAGTTTGCAATAATTAGTGAAGAATTTGTGTTTTTTCTGTTCTATTATGTACATTTTGAACGGCATATGGAGCTTTCTTGATTTCAGGAAACGTCAAATTGCTAATAATTCTGTAAACAATAAAATCACCAGCTATGTGGTTTATGCCAAATGCCTATGGGCTTATTGGGTCACTTTGGTTGGATCGTCAAGTCATTCTATAGTATATCTAACAAAGATGAAAGGAACATTTCCGAAGGGTGATGTGCACATCTGTGGTCACAAAGAAGATCGTTTCTATTTCATCAAATCATATATCAGCTTCATGTATTCATCACGCTTACTGCCAAGTTACTGGGAACATGACTTCAAAACTCTCATTTATATTGTAAATCTTGTAGTATAGAGCTGAAATTTCTAGACATAATACACATATACTACGACGTGTATATTTTTAAAATCTTGCACCACCTCAGGGTTTCTAAATGGGTCGGAAATTGGTGTTCTAGTAAGATACGAGCTTGAAAAGCGGACTTGAGATCCATAGATATGCATCTATCAAGATACTTCATGGTGATAAAAAACATAAGAGAACTAACCAAGCTACTGATCACGGATTCGACATTTGAGGTAATTACCAATAAGATAAAATTGATTCGCTGCTTCACAAGTGCTGTCTATCCACTTATGGCCTCCTACTGCAATATCATTATCTACTTTAATAGCAAATTGCGGGCTGGTATTTATCGTAGAAAACTGACCATTCATGCTGTTCACATCATTGCCGACACTTTTATAAAAAAAAACATTTCTTAGGACTTGGGATTGACATACGCAGTTTTTATACCTTGTAAAGTGGTATGAAACAGATGTGTCAAGTAGGGTTTAAGGATTCATTAATAATTAGAGTAACTGCATTACCTACAAGATTATACTCGCAATGTATGACCCAGTGCTCATTTATTGACGGCAGAATTTATGTATACAGCAAGTATTGGTTTGAGATGTATGGTAAATTACTTTTTGCCACTGCAAAAATCGAAATAAAAAGCCAGCGTGGTAGCATAATTATGGAATAAAAAATCTTTAGTTCAACAGTAAGAATTCGTTCTAATTCCGCCGGTGATATTATTGTTATTATGCAATATCGATCCAATAAGTACAATGTGTCTCTATATGCGTTTTGTTTCCAATAAGTATAATATGTCTCTGCGTTTTGTGTTACACTCTCTATGTGACTATTTGCACCTCTGGCCCAAGAAAATAACTTCACGGAGCACACAAGAAGTATATCATGTTTAGTAGTAAATGAACCTAAAGTATTCTTTGCTGAGAGCTACTGTTGTGGTAAGTACTATACGTGTGTGTATACATAGAAATACCTCCCAGCATTATTTTGACTTACTGAGCGTTGATTACTAAACGGAAAAAACTTGTTCTTGTAAATACGTTTTTAAAATACTGACTACTGAGACAATCAATTGAATGATTCTGACAGCATTGTGTAATGTACAGTTACAGTATACAGCAACAAGTCACAGCGTCTTGTTGTTCAAATTCTCACACGTAGGAGCAGATAAAGGATGCTAGCTTAATTAAATATGAACACCTATGTAGGCTTCTAAAGAAGTGACGGAAGGGTTACCTACACTACATATAGCAGCTCTTTCATGTGATTTTATGGCTGCACACTACTTCAATATGATTGATTCTCAAGCTTTGAGCTTATTTTCATACTAACCCTTATTTTATGTTTAGCTATACTAGTATCCATACAAGTTGTATCTACTATAAGCTTCTGCAGGAAGTTAAATAACAACTACAAGTTTCATCCGACAAGTTTCACGTTCTACAGTCAAGAAGTTTTAGATTTCATTCTATATACATACATGATATATACGCTATAATAGTGCAGGCTGACCGTTTTGTGCAAACATTTATACGGTATATTGTAGTCTCAAAATTATTATTCAAGAAGCGAAGTAATAAATACACTAAGTATCTTGAATCCTGTACTTACATAGTTTAATAATTATATTTATACACTTTGAAAGAAAAACAACGGATACGATAACCTGATAACGATGATACTTTCAATGTATTTAAATTACAATTTATTGTTATTTTGAATAATACTCACTTTGCTACGTTTAATTTACTTTGAGATGCTACACACCACTCATATTATTTATATTATATGTTAATGACAGGTTTATAATTTTTCCAAGAAAACACACTGATCCGTTTATTTGTATGTATGACCAGAGTACCAAATAACATAACCTGGCCTAAATAGTTATTAACAATGTATACAGAAAACATGCCGATTGTAAAACCAGCTTTGATATACAAATACCTATACAATGTGACTATGTGTGGTATTGTGATATGCCAATAACTCAAAAAAATTCTCATTGTAATAATGTTTAATTAACACAGTCAAATATCACTTGTTGACCAAACCACATTTATATATTGCAATGCAGAAAATATATGATCCGGTTATAATTAAATTTTGCAGAACACCTTAATATATATATATGCTGTATCTATTAAAATATAATAATGTAGAATAGATAAAATATAGAGGTAAAATATAATTCTACAGACTAGAATTTGCACACAAGCGCGTAAGTATCATACTGTACGCTTGCATGAATTGAAATCATGTAAACATTTATGGAGTGCAAAGTAAAGAGTTTAAACAAATTGTTGCTGTAATATCTAGCGGTACATTGCAACTATTGGTATATGTTTATGGCACTGATTTGATTTAATAACGTAATAATAATTCAATATAATAAACTAATATGGTCATAAATACTCCAACGTCATACTCTCGATCTTGAGTTTCGCAATCATAACCTTTATCAATATACCCCTATAAAAATTTCTTGCAAAATATTTTGTTATGCTTGATACGGATGTACAATAAAATATAGCGTTACCAATGTGTGTCAAATGACACTCATCTTTAATAACTGCATAATAAGTTATTGAAATTGGACTGTTTTAAAATTTTACATCAACATTTAACATTGTACAAGATGACACCACCGAAAAACCAACCCCGTAAAAGATAAAATTTACAGGAGACCATTACTGCATAGGAGAGTACATTACTCCCGTTCTCATTGTCACTTTGTACTTCATAATACTTTAATAATACTCAATGAATACTTTATTTCTTCTTTATGTGACATAAGTGCAAATAGAAATAACTGCATACATACCAGCATATCATGGGTGGAGATGCAAAGTGGGCTATCTCAATTGGAACTTAAATGCAAGATGAGGTATCCACCATCAATTCGGTACAAGATGGGATATCCCGTTTAAATTACATTAAAAACCGAAAACGGATAGAGCTTATTGTATCTGTATTTAAAATTTTAACTGCAATACTATTGTAAATTAATGAAGTTATCCCATCGTACACTTAAAATGATGGTGGATGTCTCACTTTGCAGCTATAGACGCATATGGAGATAGCCCACTTTGCATCTCCACCGATGATTATATAGTTGTAAAACGCTGAAGCTCCAACCCTAAAAAAATTATACAGATATCAGCCTTGAACAGGTAAGCTTTACAAAATCTGTTTGTTGGAATAATTGCCGGAAACCGAAATCACCAAAAAATCACATTATAGATTTCGTAATTTGGCTCATTTCGTGACTAGGCAACTCTTCATGTCAAGTAAACAAAAAACTAATGAGTTTAACCTACACCTCTGTGGGTCCGCTTAATTTTGATTTACTTGTTTATGTATGTAACTGAATGTAACTAATGTGTAGAATAGTCCATATAACATCATATAACGACTTTATGAAGTTGAGAGTATCTATATAAAATGAAAAAATATTGCAACTGATTTTGTAACGAAGATAAGTAAAAGTAAATTAAACGCAGAAAGAGTTTTTTTTTTCAAACTCTTTGGCAATGAGAGTACATTGCTGCAATATTATTGCAATGAATTAGTGCAAGAGCCATAAATAGCTCGAAGATGAGTAATCAAACCATTTGTTCGTGCCTCATGTCAAGGATCATGCTCATCAATTTTAGTACAAAGGACTTTATTATGGGATTTAAATATACAAAAATATACTTGTAACTTGAATTCCTAGAAATAAGAGGCTTATTACCACCAACCAACACCAAAAGTATATACATACTACAGCTCCTGTCCTTTAATTTCCTGGACAGTCATCGTCCGGTGGAAATTTCATGCCATTCATGGACTTGCAATGATTTCATGCGTCACTTTGCTATATAAATGTAGAATATTGTATAATAACAATAATATTATTAGTTATTCTGCCAAAATCCTATAAATACCTGTACGCAAATTTCGTACTTCCTGAGAGTTTGAAAGTGTGTTGCTATAAAAGAACCTTGCTTGGTGGAAGCTGCAGGAAAAACATGAAATCCATTAACAATTTAGCTATTTCTTGCATAACAGTCGCGGTCTTGACTGTGGCAGTGACAGTAAGTTAACTTAAAAGTACATGCATGTAACACTGTTTTTTCAACTGTAGCTTGTCTACACGCACTTTTAATTTATCCATTGTAAAAACAAATTGCAGGGATTTTTAGATGGAGAACACAAGGATGTAATGTGTAAAGGAAAGAAGCTTAACTGTTCCGGATCCTTTCGTAAGAATATGATGGCTTGTGTAGAGGAATTCAAGGCAGCTAAACTCAATAAAATGGCTGGTGAGCGTAAAAGGGGCCAAACGGTACGTATAAGTATAGTATATGATCGTTTATTTTTACTTACATTTACGAATTACATCACTTTTGGTATTAAATCTTCATGGTTAGATTGCCACCAACAAGGCATTGACAGCAAGAAGAGATATATAGAACTATATTTCTGTATAAACTTTACAAGGCTCGTAAATCATTTTATAGTGGACATGGATAACTGTATTGTATGGTAGTTAATGTACTGTGAAGTTTAGTAATTAAAAGGAAATATTGAAATATACATTTTTAATTACGAATCTAATCTTTCAGTGCATCACTCTTTGTGCTCTGATGAAAGATGGAATGGTAAAAAATTTTTATTTATTTAAAAATTACACCTGCTAGATGAAATTCAAACACATAAACTCAGAGAGGCAAAATCCTTTTTTGAGAATTTCCAAAGAATATTGTACTACACTTTAGCAAGCTTCTGATGATTAAATATTTGCAAATAACATTTTGTAAATATAAGGTTTTATAAAGAAATGTATTAACTTCAAGACTTATTGATAGTTCAACACCTCGGGAGTCTACCAGGAAAATAAATCTCTCGCCGATATCGGCACATTTCTTCCAGCAGATCTTGCCCCTACATTGGCTACGGAAATGAAAAAATGTGCAAATAAAACTGCTATCTACGGAGTAATAACCAGCCCAACTGATTACTTGTGTAAAAGTCACAAAAAATTCCTCCAGTGTACCACACATGCCTGGATGACGGTATGTAATAATATTGGTTTGATAATAGTAAATTATTAAATACAATTAATTATTATACATTTCCTTAACCCAACGCTGAAATTCAAAATTACATCGCAAGGAATTTAAAGCGACATCTGAATTTTTAGACTTGTGTAGACGGATACGACGCAGAAATCTGGTCAGAGGATGAATAAGTGTTTAGCATAGGTGAAGGATTAACCGCTTCGAAGGACGAAACACAACTGAAAAACATTCTAGTAATAATTACATATTACTTCAGTTTAATCTTCTCCAAAATTTCGTAGCTTCGTTATCTCCTGGTTATTCGCCTTAATCCTAGGAAATGACGACGGTGAAACGTGAATTTCTGATTATTGAAATGGCAAAAAAGTCTGTAAAATCTGTGATCTACATTAATTAATATAATCAATTATGTATATTTATTCCGGTATAATTTCTTTGACATCCGTCGCAATAAAACGAGTTACTTTCTCTCCTTTATCTGCTAATATTTCTTCAATATTCTTTCCCTTGACATCTTCAAACCATCCTAGATTATCCGCAATCAAATGGTGATTTTTACAGGTTTCGCAGGTCACAATAACGACTCCTTTCACGTACGCTTGTTTGGAAATGGTGTAAGAATTTGGTCCTTGGCAAACCCTGTAAAACATTACAGAGATATTATCATCATTAAATTCATCCCTATTTTAGACTCCAAATGTTAAATAATACATACACCAACAAACGCGTAATCATTACAATTTTATTACAATTTCTTATTTAATAATAATTATTATCATCACTTACGTGCATGTAAAACTCAAATACATCCTGGCTGCCTCAATATTTCCTAATTTATGTTTTTCTTGAATTTCTTCGCCCCCTCTACTTGTTGACCCGTCAGTGCTGTTGGCATTCTCTGGACCATTCGTAGCAATTTTATCATACAATTTATTACACGTTGAAAAATATCTTTTCTGTTGGAACCTATTTAAGGTTAATAAGTGTTGTGATTGTTGAGCTACAACATTTATATTCAAAGCCTGCTTGTAAATTCTGCTTTCCACGACAGGGATAGAAAATCTCTGAACCACATCTCCCCAAAAACTTTTACGCATTAATCCCGTAGGACATCGTCTAAAAAGTATTTGATGTAACATTTTGCGGATCTCATGTGTTGAGAATTCGTAAATATCTATTTATTATACTTTAACAACGACATATATTAATAAAGCTAAATTAAAAGCTAATTGTAAGTAGCTCAGAATTTAAAATTACTTAAATGTATTTAATTTCACAATTTCAATACCAATGCAAGTTTTGAAAACACACGAAATATAATAAAAATATTAAATAATAATTATTTTATACAATTTCTAATTATCAAAAATGTACACAGGATTAAATATCACAATTAATTATTAATTAGAAAATTACAAACGAATGTAAAGCACAAGAATTTTATTTCATCAGCAGAGGAATTTAAAAAACTCCGTACAACGTGTTTATTTAAAAGTTTACTCGCTCGTCCCACTCAAAACCAAAGCAAGGATAACGCAAGGAAGAGATGTTTACGCGGGAAGCGGGAATGTTCATAGTTTCATGAAGAAAGAACAAGGAAAATGTGCGACAGCAGGCGACATTCGG
>JAQGAK010001059.1:0-41857 GCA_034696945.1 Lipothrix lubbocki
AAGTTGCTAGTATGTTAGTATGTATAAGTTGCTAGTATGTTAGTATGTATAAGTTGCTAGTATGTTAGTATGTATAAGTTGCTAGTATGTTAGTATGTATAAGTTGCTAGTATGTTAGTATGTATAAGTTGCTAGTATGTTAGTATGTATAAGTTGCTAGTATGTTAGTATGTATAAGTTGCTAGTATGTTAGTATGTATAAGTTGCTAGTATGTTAGTATGTATAATTTGTTAGTATGTTATAAGTGCTCACATAGGCAGGAACTGCTATATCAACATGTGCCGGTGTAATTTCTATGTATTACAACAAGAGTAGTGTGACGACGGTGTGATATGCAGATGCAACGGAGTTTACTCCGGACTCTTGATCTGCTTCTTGCATGTTTCCTCTCAATTACACTTGAGAAACACGAGTAACTCGGTCCAATTTACTTTCCTTATTTATTCACAACTTGCACATTTTCTCTTGTTATTACTACTACATACTTCCATTGGCCTCACTCCATCCTCGTCTAGTTTACCCACAGAACGACGACCGACCTGGCTAAATATTTTCTAATGTAATTCAATCTACTAAAACTCCCTGTGTATAAGTATACCAAGTCCAATTCATTTCTAATGAAAGGCATGTCGTAACAAATTTTTGTTTACAACACTTATTCCCCCCATCTCTCTCTCTCCTTTTTATCGTCACTCCAATTTTAATTCTTTTGCATGTACCTCTTTTTAAACTTGTAAGCCAAATAAAAGTCTTAATTTAGTTACAAATATGATTTACTTCTATGGAGAATGATTGTGCTTCCATGTAAATTAATACGTATGTACATATATAACCATGGAATACTTATTATTTGTACTACATTTCGTTAGCGGAGGATCCCAATGTACCAATTTCCATACCTTCAACACAGAAATTGGTACTTTTTGATACTTCTCCGCCGACGATTTGTAATACATGTCCATGCAAAATGCATATGTAATACCTACATGCAACAAAATTGTACTATTTACATAAGCAAGAGACATGTCATGCATGTACAATACACACGTAATACTTACACGTAATGCTTACACAGTGTATAGGCATAGGAAATGCTAAACAATCCACAGACCCTGTATTTACTTTAATATTGCATGTCCGCTCCGGCAGGTTTTTCAGCATGTAAGAACAAATAAATGCTACAAATAAATAAATATGGTACAAATCCAGGGCAGTGGATTATTTTATGGCAAGTCATAAAAACGCTCAAAAATTGTATTTGAATACAGGCACTGCGTAAACGGTTCTCACGGATGACTGCAGTTTCTAATTGCAATAAACAATCTTCCTGTTTCTGTTATGACAATAACCTATGTACCTGAATTTTTTCTGCTCAAATATTAACCAGCTGGGTAAAAAAATTATGAAATATAAAAACGGAATATTATTTCGTTTATGCTAACTATTGCAATATATACAGATGTACAGACAAATACGTACATATGTAAATATTGTTTACGTTGTTTAGCTTGTTGCGTCTTCCAAAGTCCTGAGCTCTATAATTTGAGCTCTAAATCACGCAAATGGTCTTTGACATTATTGCTGAAAGGAAAAAAAATCCTTGAAATTTCAGAAATAAAAAGTTATAAAATTTATACCGTGGATTGTAAAAATAAATAATAATAAAAACAAAGGGAACTTTTGACCGATTCCTTTAACATTGTTGTTTACTTTATTTACCTGTAATATGGGACATATTGCGTATACTTATATACAGAATTAGCATATATTCACGGTTGACGGATCACTCTTGAAAATTTATGTGGCGTCAGATTTGATTGGTAGCCTTTTTTGTTACGCACATGCTCCTCCGATTAACTTACAAATTTGGCAACTTTTGTAATCATGCTGAAGGAGTTTGAGGTTAGCAAGGTTTTGGCGACGAATTTCAAAGTGATTTTGAGCTATACTAATTGGGGAGGTCAGCAGCGTGAAAGTATTTGACACGATGACTTTGTTGTCCGAAGATTGCGCAAACAGGTGGGGAATCGTTAAAAAGACTGTGGTGCTTAATTGCTTATACACATGTTACATAAATCATAAGAATGTACATTGCAATATATGTGCTATGTATGAAGTATGGTATAGTGAATTAAATTAACCTGTAATTAAGGATCAAACAACAAAAGAGAAGAACGTTATCACGAAAACAGTACTTTGTATTACAAATCATATTTTGTATTATTACAAAGGATATTATTTTGTATTACAAAAGCTCCGAAGCATATAATATAATACATATGTAAATGCTACGCACACAAGTATAAGCATATGCCTATACTTGTATATTATACTTATAAGAATAAAATACAGTTGGCCGCGCACGCATTTGCATTATTATCGCATATGAAATCAGCTCTATGATTATCTCTAATCCAGATTAGATGAAGGCATGTTTACGAATCTTGAAGGATCTTTATACGTTGCTGCGTATAAGTATAGAGATTTTGCATGAAGCGTGAAAGAATATTCAGTAGGAAATTTCTAGTTAAAGTTTCTTCTTGAGAAAAAAAAGTTGTTATTATTGCAAAAAGGAAAGAAAAAACTCATTAAAACCAGCAATGCAGAGTTGTTTTTCTTTTCCAGAGAGGAACCTCTCGAAGGGATGGATTTCTTTTGAAATTTTCACGTTCAATCAGATGTTACTGTTTTAACAGGGACTTTATACGAAGCTCTACCATTATATTTGAAGAGGTTAAAGCTTGTGAAACCTCATTTAGACTCTAAATTTTAGGCATTACATTCCCCCCTTTAGCTTTTTGATTACAGAAACAACGTGGAAGTCAAAAATTGGTTGTACTTAGACTAAAGGCAATCTGGAACATCAATCTCCAAAGTTGAGTCTTTCGATTGCTCAGGTCTCTTTTAATGCTAATAATTTCCAGAGATTAAGGTCCGCATGGCTTAAGTTTTAACTTAACTCTTTTTTGTACACTTAACTCACTGAGTGTTTAGAAAGTAGTGAGGATTTGCCAAATCTCAATCTACCCATAGGGCGGCCGAAGAGACTCCGAGGTGACTTGAACTTTGGGCGGAGGAAAAAAAGTCATTTGCACAGAGAATTAAGAAAAACCTTGGATTGACTTAAGTTTCCAAGCTAAATAATGGGATGAGAGAGCTCAAAGTTGTTCCACACTTGGGGAATCTTCTTCTACTATTGCACAGCAGATATAGATCTCTCTGTGCGTGTGTATATGTAATGCGTATATGTAGTGTGTGTGTGTATACAAACGGGCCAGAATGAGAAGTGACAGATTTTCGGCTATACAAATACAAATTCTTATTCCACTCTTAATGCTTTTTAGGCTGAGTTTCCCTATCTTCTCCACAATCTCAAAGTCGGAGAGGCGAGCAAATGTATAAACATTTGCTTTTCTGTAGTATAGAAGGGCTGAAAAAAACTAAAAAAAGGCTTCTTTTGCAGAATTTTTCTAGCTTATAAGTAAGTATACTATAAGTATAGCTCTATATAATCTGTCTATAGCTCTTATATTTATAAGAAAGGAATAAAATGCTTATAGCTACATAATTTTAACTTGACTGAAACCAAGTTACCTCGTTTAATTTATCTTTGAAGTATATTAGAGATTTGTGTGTCTGTGTGTGGAAAGTCGTATAGTGGGAATTTTCTCTGCGCACAAAGTATCTTTGGCCCACTCAAATAATTCCAGCTTGGATGTTTCAAAAATGGAGCTCATGTGTGTGGGTGAGTCTTTTAGTATATAGCTTGAGACCCGGAGGAAAATCATCAATATCTTTTTGAGATAGTTGAAAAGGGAAAGATTTGACACGAACGAGAGAATCTAATCAATTTTCATGTTTTAAATTTGATTTAGACAGATAGGACTGCACTAAGGAGTAATAAAAGCAAGCGAGTCATGGACAAATGGACAATTCTAAAAGTGGAATCCATAGATTGAGGCTTAACAGAATGGGAGACCCAAAGGGAAACATTGGAGATGCAGCGGGCGGGAAAGGAGATGGAGAGAGAGAGAGAGAGAAATCTAAGATTTGTACTAACCTTTAACACCACAGTACTCCATTCAACATGGGCTGTTAGAGCAGAACTTTTTCTGCTGATTTTTTCTACCAAATTACCTCAAGGATATAGCATTTTACCTCCCGATTCCATACTGCAGACACCGGATATCTAGAAGTACACAGGCCCTTTCCTTACCTTTCTGTCTATGTATTTGCTGTGGGGAAGTTACTCAAGCTTGTATAATAGCTATGTGTATTCATGTATAGAAATTTTCATGTACACGCCGACTTCACCGAATGATTTCGGGCACCATTACATGTGATAGATGCACACATAATGTAAGGCTGTCATCACTTGGCCAAACCACTTTTCCAGCAGTCAAGGTGCCTTACAATCACTGTTGACTTTCTGAAAGGCAACTTGGACTTACCGAAGTTCATCCTGAGGATTCCGACTTCGGCATTTTTCGCAGCCTTTTATACTCAAATAAGCTTTACCTATATCTGTAGATAATACAATTTCATATCGTTGGTAAGCTTTAATTAAGCTCTGTCTCTAATAAGAAAAGTATGAACTGTTATTAAGTATGCGTAATTATCATTAAGTATACCAATATTTAATATTTTTAATCCAAACGTCTAAGAGAACCAACTACAAGAAACCATTTAAACCTATTAGTATTGTTATTAAAAAAACAAGCATTGCTCTTATTGAGAATTTTACACAGTAGCTGCAATGCTACACAGATTCATCTAATAGTTTAGAAACTAAATTGAATTTTGATTAAGTTAATACTACAGTTGGAAATATGTAACTCTCTGTGAATTGAAGCGTCAACGAAAACGTGCAGCTGACTGAGGTCCACACTGTACTCATATAGCTTTTCCAATACAACTTCAGCGGAGATAAGAGGCAGCAGAGAAAGAATAGTCGATAGCTTTTGGCATGGACTGTCACCTCCAATAAAACCAAAGTTTTGTGTATAGAATCGGTACTTTTCCTCTTCTGAAGATTCATCGTAAAGTCTTATTCCATTCCCTCCCCCTTCTATTTTTTTCATACTTTTTATAATCCTGTCAGCAGTCACGGATGATGATATTAAGCTGATGAAATACTCTTACATGTGTTTCAGTTTATTAAACAGTATTTGTGTGCAATATGCTTACATAAATGATGTCTGAAAGTAAAATGTATTATTTTAAGCTTTTGTATAATTTCAAAATAATAAGTCCGTCCAGAATTTTTACAAAGAAACCCTAGTTTATAATTCTCCGGAAAATAAGCTAGTAGTTTATAATTTAAAAAAAGCTTGTGTTTAATTCTCAGTATAGAACTAGAACAACGAAAGTAAAATGAAGCGGCTTAAGTTTTAAATTCCAAGAGATTTCACCCGGAAGAAGTTACTTGATCCGAGGAATCCAAAGAAAGAATCCTCCAGACCCTTGCTCCAAAGTGCTTACACCCTCTCGGAGACGGCACGAAATACTAGTAAATTGAAGAAATGGTATCAAGATTTTAATTCAAGTTTTTCCTTGTAGCCATCTCTTTGATTGCTCATCGGAAATGAGTTTTTTACGGATAAAAACGGGAAGAGCAGCCAGTTCTACAGACATGTTATGATGGATGTTCATGGGGTAAGGAGCTTGTTTCTGTCCAATTTAGCCGGAGCTTCCTCTTGACAAAAATCGCTCTTCTCCGTGGAAACGGGGGGAATGCCGCCGGATGAAATCCACTTAAGGTACCTCAATTGACTCTATGGCTCCACAGTAATTACTACTTATGGCTACAGTGCTTAAGAAGCTATATGTACTTGAACATCCTACATAATAATATGTACCTGACTTCCTTTTATTCGCAATAAATATAATATCGTTTTTAATATACAATCCCTTTCCACATACCTGAATGACTCCATCTTTGTAACAACAATCCTCGTCACAATGCATTCCATAGAGCATATTCAGTTATTGTCTCCACTAGGAAATGCACTGCATTCTCTCCATACAAGGATTTCAATCTCTTCATGCAAGCTCTTCATACGAGGACTTATTAACATGAGCTGCAACAAGAGTTAATGAAGACACTGGAATGTGCGGGAATTCCGCGGATTTTCGGCTCCCAGCCGTAGTAATGGCTTTGCAGTTGCAGTATACGATTTGTAGTGTAGGATGCATTGAAGATACTTATAAACATCTTCTTCTATAGGTATATTCATTTATAAGTATCTTCATTTATAAGTATCTTTATCTATAAGTATCTTCATTTATAAGTATCTTTATCTATAAGTATCTTCATCTATAAGAATCTTCATCTATAAGTATATACACACATTATTAGCAACAATTTCTTCATTCTATAAAACTTCTTATATAAAACCTTACAGCATCTATAGGTATATGCTGTAGATCTATAGTATAGATGCTCAACAATCTCCAATGTACTAGAAATACACGAATAAATACATACATACGATGTCTATGATACGCAGCTCTATTTGTGTGCGGCCATGGGATCAAGTTCATTATCCCTGTATTTACCGCCAGGGTTTAACCGTCCGAGTTTCAGCGTCTCCAATCGGGAAGTTTACCAGACCGTCGTCAATACTTCCTATATCGTTACTTTCTGTACGTACTACGTACTACTAGTACTACAAGCACTTGAGCAAGTCCCAAGACGAAATCGTTCATTTGAAGATGATAAGGATTAGCATTTAGAGTGAAGCACTACTGCTGAGATTGGAACTGCTTTTGCAGAGTCTAGCGCAAAACTCCTGTTTTACACATATAGGCATCCCTGACTTTCCTCAAGTCTCCCTCCTTTGTTTCTCCAGCCACCAGACGCTCTTTTTAGGACCATCCGGAATAAGTGAAAGCTACTTAGGAGAGAAGCGTACATGTACTTAAACTGACTAAATCTCTGTGTACTCCGATAGAATGAAGGTTGTCAATGCCAGAAATAATTCCCATTGGTGCTTCTACGTGCTAACTATTAAATAAGTAGTTGGAAGTGAAGAACAAAATAGCTGAAAGCACGGTACAAAACTGCCTGGAAGTATAAAACAAAATAGCTATAGAGATGTATCTGTACACGTAGATATACAAAATATCTAGATTTAGAGGAGAAAGTAGATACTCAGGTTGTGTACCGAAGTATAGAAACTACGAAGTGCGTAACGAAATAGTATCTGGAAGCTGAAAATCTGTAACGATATAAAGCTGAAAACGTGGAACGACATAGTGTAGCAAACAAGCACAAAAAATAATAAATTTACAGAAACCTGTGGCGAAACACCTTACTGTACCAGGAGCCTTTATAGGCAGGTAAGGAGCTATACGTAGGTACAGTAGGTTACGCATATACTCATATATTGTATAGATATACTTATAGCCTATTTCAAAAGGCAAACATCGAAGACGAAGGTTGAGCTGAAATGGTGGAGGAGCATTAGGAGCGTCTTCACTAAACTAAAATCAAGAGCCCGCACGTGGTCAGCAGCCTCTTTTATGGAAAGGCACTTGAGTCAGCCACTTGAGCTGAACACAAGGAATGGTGAAAGAGTAAACGAGGAGATTTCTCCAACTCTTGATGATATTGTCAGGGAAATAATCTTATTTCGTTAAACTCTCATCCCTTGTCATTGACTGTTGGGCACATTCCCTTCCAGAAAATAGCCAAGTATCTAAAAGTACACAATATCTGTATGTAGTTGTATCTACATATAACTACTTGTAAATATATAACTATATACTGTTGTGAGGAAGCTACTAATGTAACCCACAGAGTTCCCTCGGCATGAGAGGCTTCATTAAAACGGAGTCAAGGAGAGGAGTAATTTATGCCTACGTGTACATAATTAAGACGGTATCTTCTACAAGTTCCAAGCCTTTGAAAAAGTTTGATGCGGGACCTAAAATTCTGCCTTTTTCAGGGGTAAAAGCCTAAACTCTTTGGAACAAAAGCAGTGGTGTTGACTTGAAGTTACTAAACTCACCCTGCAATCATCAGAACTGCATGTAGGTAATTCAAGGGAGCAGACGGCATTTAGTGCTTCAAATGCACCAAGGTACACTCAGCCCACAGTGTGTACACTGACTTTCCTTGTGAATTGTAATAAAGAGAATTTAGAGCACCCACATCATCATCTTCCGTCCAAGTTTTCACGTGTTGTTTAGGGAGTCCACACTTTTCCAAGGGAGATTTCAATGAGAAGCAAGCATGTAATGGGAATCCATATAAGTATGTTACAGATATTTTTTTGGTGTTGTATGTATGTAAGTATACATGATATCACAAAAAGTGCAGTAATATTTGGACATGGCTTAAGTTTAGACAGTGCTGGATAGGCGGACGAAGCCCAATTGCCCACAAGGATGAGGAGAAGGAATGAAAGCCCAATTTCGTTTTAACTTGTAACCATTAGGTTGGTAATTATGGAACCACTTGCTCAGATAAAAGCTTCTAGAGGCAACATCTTTTTTCCACATCACTTGCTCTTAAAGCGCCTTCCCCCCTATACTCCTTGGCCTCAAATCCCTCCGGTTCCAATGGTGATCTTGGTTCTTTCTCTAAATTTCCTTGTTTCGACAAGTCCCCTGGAAGGGCTTTTTGGCAAGAAGCGCCATTTTTATACAAACTGTCAATAATTAATATTCTGGAGAATTCTTGCCTATAGTTTTGCAACAAAGCTAGTGTTTCTTGCATAACTTTTGAGCTGTTTTGACATGTCAACATTAAAAAAGTATGTTAAACTTGTATTTAACTATAGCATAAAAAAGCAACATCTCTTATTTTCATGCTTAAGGCTCGACGATGAGTAAATCAAGCTTTCAAGTACCTTTCAAGTAAGGCATTTCTTATAAATAATCTATAAAATTTTAGACATTAGTGCTTCTAATTGAAGTAAGAAAGCAGTTGGAAGGCTGTGCCAGCCAAGAGCTAGAAGACAGGACGATTGTTTATTTTGCTGCAACAAAAGTTCATTGCCAAGACATTGACAACCCTGTGAAGCTGTAAATCCTTAAATGTATCAGGATGACGACGATGAGTTGACTTTTGGTGTTTTTACAGCATTGTTTACACAAGAAGTTGTCGGAGAAGGATCTTGAATTTCCTGCATATGTCCGTTATGGTTATATGTATATACTTATATTGTGATGTGCCTCAGTCCACTCCTCATCATTAGACTATAATTGCCTTAACGGGTGACTTGGTTCTGGAAATAGAGGTGCACAATGCAGAGGATGTAATTTTAATGTAATTCCGTGGAGCTTCTAGTGTGTGTATACGCACGAGTTGGAGGGAATTTAATATGAGCATGTAAGCTCCATACTACGTAGCTTCTGGTCTTTCACCTTCACAGCTGGCAGTATAGTATAGTAGAGCATATATAGTGTGGTAGTGTCAGTGCATGGAAGATACTCACATCCACCGAAAATCCACATCTTTCCACTCCTTTCACGGTTTATTCATGAAGAACAAACTATTATTGTTCACATTTCCCATTCCACTTGGGAAGCGCTCCGATCCATAAATCATGTCTATTCAGTTTCCCTCTCACAAGTTGACTTTCTCAACTTGACATTACTTCCTTGAATAAATACACTTCCGCTTTCAACAATAATTTTTCCCTCCATCGTACTGTATTTTTATTTCATCTTAATAGAATTTTCCCATCGTGCTCCAGTTTATTTTCTTCATCTGGTTGAAATATCAGCTATAATAACATGGATAAAGTTGTAAATAACCAACTTACTATAAAATCAGCTACGGATTTGAAAATTGGCCTGCTTATTCCTTGAAAATCTCCAGGACCTCATTTCATTCCATTTTATTAACTCATTTTACTTTCCAGTAGTATAGTAACCCAGTGAGCGCTATCAAGTTTCCACAAAATGATATTCCAATCTCTGCTGGTTAGCAATAATGAATACCTACCAACCTAAAAACTCTCTAATTACTACATCGATTTATGTTCTAGAATTCCTCCAGACCGCATTTTTTAATAATTTCAGCCCGAATTTCTCTGGTGGCTAGACGGCTACCATTAAATCCAAATATTACTTGAAACCACAAAACTCCAAATACTTAATTCAAGAAATGTAGTTGTGTAATTTTGCAATGCAGCCAAATTATATTCCCTGTAACTGTAAAGCAAATAGACTTTTGGAGAATTTAGCTAAGAATGAATTGCAAAATGAGAGAAAGAGTCGGGATGTAGCAGCTAAAAGGCAATAATTTATAAACGTTTCTGAATATTTTGAGAGCCAAAAGTTGTATGAAAAGATGCAAGTTGGATAAACGACTGGAAAATACGATAAAAGAGACAGCACCGGGGAAGTAATGATAATGATGGCATGGATTCAGATGTAAACTATGAATGATATGTAATTGAATGTTGTACTTCTCGGAAGAGCAAATAAAGAACGGAAAGTCGTTTATTCGAAAATGGAAACGACAATAATGGGTGAATGATTTTTTCGACGGCGGGTTCCAAAACTGCTGCTGCTTATTTTACTAATCACCATCAATTCATTTCAAACAATCTGTTTAATTCTGTAATGATAATAATAGTCAAACAGCAATTTGCCCTTACAGTCTACAAATATATAGTAGAGTTATATTTAATTACGATTATAGTACAGTATAGGTATCTACAGTATATTATAAGTATTTTACAACATCCTTAAACGCTTAGGTACGTATTTTATAACTTTATGTATAAGTAATTTATAGATTTTCTTGTTTACTCTTCGGTGTGCATTCTCCTCGCAGGTTTGCTTACATATATACCGCACATACATCCTTCCATCTCGTAATTTCATGCCTGCCTATCATTAATTAATGCTCACTCCCTCACTCACCCACTTAAATACAAGCTTATACATACACATGGTTAAGTATATATGTACACCCTTAATTTACTAAACATAACAGGAGAAATCCATTGCTGTATATATGTACGCTATATATGTGTTATTGAGTCCTCCAGTACTGCAAACGTGCAAACCATTATACCGCAAATGAGCTCTTATAATAACAAGTATAGAAAACATGACGTAGATTGATGAATTTCTGACGTACATTACGCCACTGAAACTATACTCAATGCACAGTCTCGCATCTGTGTCTTGCAAGAACTCGAAATAGTTTTGTGCATCTTATAGATACATATTTTATATAATATACTTACATATTTTTGTAATTAAACTTTAGTAGTTAGTCATATGTATACTTATAGTATGTACTTATATACTGTTATAGCTGTATATCAGAGAAATCTACAGAGTTATACTTAATAAGTATGTATATATAATGTATAAGTATAGAATATTATTAATGCGTGTAGGTATAAGGAATTTTACATTTTATAATATGAAAAGTCAATTTTATATATCCAGCCATGTCAATCCATCTAATTATCATTAACAAATAATTTGATTTAACAAATTACGATCACTCCCAATTTACTTATATACACATACAATAGGTATATATACTTTTGACGGAATGGTCCATTTATGATTTCATCTTTTTTTAGTTTATTATAATAATTTACAATATGTATAATAATGTTACATACCTATAAGTATAGTATTATTTTTATAAGTAAGTATAGTATTATTATACTTTCTCGCTTGACTTTCTGATTTGCATGCTATACACGAATTTATATAACAGTAGTATTTTAATAGGTACCTACCAATTATAATGCGATAGAAGAGTCTTTTGTGTAAGTACAGCCAAGTCGATAATAATTATTTAATCACTAAACCCTCACGTTTGCAATCATTTTTATGTAATTAGCTGCATCCGAAAATGGGAGAATTACAGCAGGACCTATTATTAATTAGTTAAATACACATAACTATCACGTCGTAGGTTCTACTGCACAAACAAAATCATTCTGTAAGGAAAACAAACAAAATCAAAATGCATTTCCTTTTTGCAGAGTAATAACGGCCAGCCAAGCATTTCATCTGATAGATTATTACGTAGATTACAAAATTAGTTTCATTTTTTCGAGTTCATATACGTAGCATATACATTGTATAAGTATAATAAAAACTCTCCGAAAAAAAATAATTATTACTGATTTCTAGATCACCAATGTTTAATTCCTTCCGATAACTATAAGTTTTATGAGTATAAAGTGTAAAACTGTAAACGGATTTTGGGCTACTTTCAAACTTTAAAATGCCAATTCATTAAAATTCAAACCCTATACACAATAAAGATTACTAATCAGATGCACATGAACACATGTAACTTCCGAAATATCTGTAATAATAAAAGATTTCATTTATAAACTTTTTCTTTTTTGGAAACTACACACGCTTTAGGTATGTACCTATGTATTCCTACGGTCTACTGATTGACGAATTACGTGTAGACTGTATAGACTAACGATGCATGAACGATGTACACATACTCTACAAAAATCCGTATCATTCTATATAAACTAATTATTACTATAGCATCTTACATGTAATTAACGTTCTACGTGAAAATCATAACAATCTTGGTGCATATTACAGATTTACAGAAATCATAAACTATCAATTCTAATTTAGATTCAAATCCACGAGTGTATCAACAATTACTTGACTAACATTTAACTTATGATTAATTCATTATTTACCAGCAGACATTTTACATCATGTTTATTCCTCCACAAACATTCCATGTATTTGTAGAGACAAGACTCACGTGTACCAACATTCATAGTAATACAATAATTATAAAGTAATCAAAGTTAAATTCATTTTCTCTTTTGTTGAATATTGTATTTTTAGTATACATTTAAAGACTAATTCATAAATAAGTTTATGTCATCACATGTCACTCTGACTCTTTTGGTTGAATTTCATATCTTGACTCCTTTTCCTTCCTAAAAACCACATCTAAAAAAACCCTCTCCAGAGGTAACAAATACTCAATAATCCATGATGTTAACGAATAAACTGAATCAAAATTTTTTTCCGATACATTACATATATAATAATCAATCTATCAAGTCAATAGGTAACATCAGAAACCAATCAGTAAACTGGCTATTCCTCTTCATATTTCAGAATAGTTTGTGCAACTTGAAACAAAGTTGAAAGAATTGCTACACAATCTTTTGGTAACAGTATAATAACACTCCCACCGACATTAAAGCATAATAAAACACTGGAAATCAATAGTAAATAATTTCATTCATGTACCTTCTGACAATCAAAACAATTTGGATTAAAGCAATTTCAAATACAAATAGTTCTTTCAATATCAAAATTCTGATATTGTCAGATAACTTTTTAACCGAGAGTTTACAACACAAAAAACATGGCTGAGAAGTTGTCCTAACACAGAAGTTGGAGTCGTGAAGGGGAAGGTGAATTAAAAGTTGTATTTCTAAAGGTTATTAGTTCCCCGTCACAATAATTACTATGTGTAGTAAATATGTATAGATGATTAGCTGGAAAACGAACACACACACACATATATGATAGTACCTCGTCTTCCTATTTGGTACACATTATTCTGGTTGATTTCGTGTCACTGGAAGCTTCCTTCACTTATTATTGTAAGCAAAAACATATCTTCAGTGTTGTTCATCTTCTCTTCTCATCTGTTGACAGTTATAGCTTTATACCACTGAGGTGCTGGTCTGATTCAGAGTCGTTAACGAGTATAGGTATTATATTATATATAGCAAATAAGCTAGTCTCAATATACGCAGAGTTTACCTTGCGAGGTTCATTATCAGACTACCCCAGAGGTTTGCCCTCCCCAGGCAGAGATTGTTGAGTAAGAGCGCTACACTGGCAACAAGAACGTAAGATAAACTTCTGCTACTACTGATGAAACTTGAACTACCGTTCATCGTCCATGAAACTCCACTGCTTGAAGAATGACTTGAAGCTTCTGTCAATCAAAACAAAAACATAACAAAGTTAATTATATTACATCGATACATACTCGTTCATTCACATCACTTATAATTATTACACATCAACATTGCCGGTAAGATATCAAATTGCCTGCAATATCAGTTACAATTATCCGCGGATTTAGTTTCACTATTGTCAGTAAGCCTTTTACAGTTTCCATATACCTGGATCTGGACAGCCTCAACACAATGGAATTAAAACAATGCAACACAGATTTTATTATTCTTGCTTAAACAGCTACTTTTGCTCATGAACAAAACTATTTTAGCTCATCAACATTTAAATCTTCATAAACAACTAGTGTCAAAATGAACTAAATGGCAAGATTCTGTTAGTCTTTTATTTCAACAAACCATCTTGGCTGTTGTTAACGAAGCTAAATCAGCCTATTCTAGTATAGTAGCGATCATGCAGTGCAAAAATAAACTTCCAGGTTATAAACATAACAAAAGACAAGTGAAGATACTACATGAGTCAGAGCTTTTGAACAACAATCTTTCTTGTACCACCAACATGAATAAAGATCCACTAGGAGGTAGACGCCTATCTCCTTATAGTAAAATCTGCAGATATAAACTTTTAGCATGTGCAGCTTTTAGTATTTGCTGAGATTTTTGGTACCCACAGGGTAAACAGTTTTTAATGTGTATACATCTATTATCAAGCCCCACACTGTCTATTCTCAATCATGGCTTTATATGAAAGGAGACTTGATACACAAAGGAAAATACTTGTATGTTGTTAGTTCAACAATGAACTTCCTCCTCTGACAGTTTCCACATGTACAACACATACGTACATACAGTCACACATTCAAGCTTTCATCCTCAACGTCTTCATCTATGTATCTATACATATGTGAGAAACTGGAACAATGCTATTCTAAAGCTGTGATATCTCAGTGAAACAGGAAAGTCATCTTTTCTGCGCACACTTTACCTACTGAATATAGATATAGAAACGAGATGAAAACAACAAAGCTTTTCAGTCAAACCGACATGCGGGATTTCAGAACAATGTCTAGATGTATGTAATATTCAAAACAAATCTTAATTGCCACTTGTAAATATAAACGTGTATGTTGTTATATTCAAGAAAATATACAACACCCTTATGATTATAGTTACTACCTAGGTACTTCGGATATTTTCTTTTGCACGCTGGGCTACCTATAAGTTCATCATCACAACTTCTTGCATTACTAGTTTCATTTTCTTTAATGTCACCTGAGAAGATTTAGCTCACTGAATCTAATTCAGGTACTAGGAAATATGCAAAAGTGTACAGTGTAGTGCCGAATTTCAAACTACAAAATAAATAAAGTTTATACATTATAAACGCCTGATCCTACACAATATTACGCAACTACAAAAACTTCTGACCTGTCATGTCCAACCAACTGAAGTGAATACCAAATGTAATTAATTGCACAAACAAGTCTTACACTTTAGGTCAAAGATACATTCATATCCATATAGATACTTGTCATACATAAATGCATAGCAAATACATCCAGGAATCCCAAAACACATACACAAATAAGTCCCTAAATGACACGAAGCGAAAAGTTACTTAAGTTCCTAGGGACCATAAGTTAAAAGGTGACACATACAATGATTGTTTTATGCATGCAGTGCTAAGCTTGCGGTTTCCCTATCTAGTATTTCATAATACCTAACCTACCAGAAACATGTACGCACATGTGAAAGTTTCTATCCAGATGAAGAAAACAGCAACAACAACGGGGAAAATAACTCCTGGAGTTCCGAAAAACTAACTAAGTGCAATAAGAACCTACATACATATTCAGGTAGGTATGCACATGGCATACATACCTCCGCCCTGCTTGTCCTTTATCTCTACGACGGTTGTATATAGTTGCAATCAGCCCGACAAAATTCCCAAACATCAAAACCGTGAGGATATCAAGTGGAGGGAGAACACACCAGTGACTCTCAGCATGCGACCACGTCGCGTGCCACAAAATCTTAAGCTAAAAACTTGAGAGAGAAGCCAAAAGTCTGACAGCTGAGTGGGAAATGCACATGAGACTCAAACATTATACATAAGTATAAGTACATAAAATACAGGAGAGAGAGAGAGAGCTTTCACAACGTCACATCAAAATATTCAAGAATTTTTCAAGTTGGTGCTTATATAGTAAAATAGTAGTTTACAAAGTTATATAATAAGTATGTATAAAACTATATCCAGCACGACATCAACAATGTCAAGCGCCCCTTGACACTACCTACCTACATATGAGTACATATTTAAGTAACATGACCATTCTAACGGTCCCCGTCATGCAGGAATTACATTCTCGTCTGCAGCTAAGAATGCATATTATGGAGTTTTACAGTTAAGGAAAGTTTCCCCAACGATACTTAAATGGTTTTTGATAGTCATCTCAAATGAAACGAAACTTATAACACAAAGAAGCAAGAATTTGTAGTGTACAGAGGAGAGAAGTTGTACTATACTGTAGACGGGGAAGAAGAATAAGTAAAAGTTCAACTTCCCCTATGCTAACTATTATATAAGTATAACTTCCCGAGAAAAACTACAATGTGCAGTGTAGTAGATATTCTTAAAATGACTTTTGGTCTATAAACTTGAACAATTCTCTCAAACAATAGTAGAATTGAAGTAAGTTTCTCAACTGGACGGACATAAATGCACTTCCCCTTGGACTAACTAACATTTTCATTCTAAATGATCATCATTACCAACTAACTCTGGAGTATGGCAGTTGCTTAATGACCACGAATTCTTGAGCATTTTTACTTCATTCATTCACACCCGGGAAGTACATAGTATTATAAAATACTTGCTTCTACATTATGTATATGCCATGTAGTAGTCACAACTGCTGAACTGACGAGGGGAAAAGTGAAAAATAACGGAGTGAAGGAAACGAGCGGGAGAATAATTATTAGCTCACAATCAAGTAAATGCGGTCCATTTTTCTACGTCCCTGTCCTCCTCTCCGTATTAATCATGCATATGACTCACTAACTTTTAAATACTTGGCGATTAGGAAGATAATCAAGCGGGAGAAATAAATGTGTCTGTTCTACATTCATGTATCCTCCTATCTTATTTTAAGCTGTCTTCAACATCTAACTCCTGCACTTCATCCATTCACGTTTTTAATTTAACCCGCATATAATGAAATACAATGGAGCATTCGAATTGGAATTCATCTTTATACATACATAATACATACAATATATATTATATACTTTATAGTGCATACTCTATCTGTACTTAACAAATACGATTACAACTGTATCAAGAACTACATAGACGTCTCATTAAATGCGCTAAATTCTACAACATAAGGGATGTCCTAAGTGAAGTCCTATCCACGGTGTCGCCCAACCCGAAAGTGTGTTTTTGGGGTAACTGTAAATATTTTAGAGTAAATGAAGGAAGACTTCCCATGGAGTCGCTGACGGAGAAAGGCAACTGTGTAGAATTCCATGAGCCTTGTTTTTGTGTGGAGGAGTCAACATTTTGTCCATTACATATAAAGGGACGGTGTGGAACACACTGCATAGTTACACCCAAACTTAACTCGTTCATCGCTCACAACTGTTTTGTACACAAAAGTACATTCAACGATTCAACACCATCTTTACTTACAAATTCAACAGTGTAAGTCCAGCGTACTCAGCCCTGTCCTATGTCCTTACACACTCAAATCGTCCTTACCGCCATTGCCTGTACACACTGGAAATCGTCCGCTCCGTACGCAAACAACATCAATGTCGAAACACTTTCAACATTGTCTTTACACATGTAAGAACTACGTAAACAACAACAAGACCAACAAGAAGAAGATTACGTCACTATAGAGTTTAATTATCAAATAAAAACTTTTGTTTCTTGTCAAACTTTAATTGGCGCCATCATCACAGTTGTCGTCAAGTCATTAGTTTCATCTCACAGTTGAAGCTATTATTATTATCATCGCCGTGCAATGCTCATCCAAGCAACCAACAGTTACAAACTGTTTTATCTCCTTTCCTTTCAGCTAAAATGCTACTTACTATACAGATACAGATACTATAGCAGAAACACTTTCCTCCTTTGACTCACTCCTGACTTAGTAAAACGCAAACCGTATAATAATATTGGAGGAAGGAGTAATCAGTTGGTCGAACTACTTTACTGAACATGCTCCTCAAACCATTTCTCAATGTTCCTCCTCTATACTAAAACTTCAGCTATTACCCTGTCTCCATCTCATTGGATGTATACAAATATTACTAATTAGAAATGTAAAAGCCCGCAATGCAACATTTTACATGCACAGCCGCATGGACGAATTTTACGCAATCATTTTTATCCTTAGCAATATAACGTCCGCAGTAAAGTGTGGAGAGCTTTAAAACGTGACCAGGATTCAAAGAGATTGACGTATCGTTAGTACACATCTATCTATTTATCATTTCCAACAACAATAATTGTCGTTGCAAATTATTCAAATTAAATAAATGACCCAGAAGTTAGCGCACACAAAGTCTAAACACACACACAATATAACTACGCTACAGACTAACTAAATTCAAACTGTGCATCAAAGAGGGAAAGCTTCAAGCAGCACTAAATATCCAAGGATCTTATTTTATCAACGATCATCATTATTAATTAGTACAACCAATAGTTAACAGAATTTCCAACGGCTCCACATATTTTTATAACACGGCGTGGATATTTTTTAATTTATCAGGCGCTGGAAAGAAATGAACAAAACCCAAAATTAATAATGTAATTAATAACAAATTAGATTATTCACTACACAACTACACATACACAATTAATAACAATCATTAACACATTTTAAACTTTTAAACCCGCTGTATTTGTACACACAATACATATATACTTATACTAATTCGAATTTTAAAAGTAATCACAACACATTTAGGAACATACTAAACTACAATTAGTAAAAGTAACTATTTACAACATTATCAGCTCCAAAATAATATCACAAAATTCCACCAAAATTCACTTTTACTGGGAATTTTCCGGATATTTTACACTACTAACCTCTTTTGCCTGGAGTTTCCCGACTTTCCATCGCTGGAGCCTTTTGAGGTCGATCCCCCTCCACGCTTTCCTCATTGCTCCTCCAATACAGCTGGGCGATTTGGGCCAAGCATTTCAGTTTTAGGTCTCCCTTCCGAAAGTGTTTGTGTCGAACCTAAAGACAATGATATCCCTAATCAGGATCTTGCTATACGTACTCTTTTATCCTCAGAACAGAAAATTAAGAAAATTAGCCAACAGTTTAGCAAACAGAAAGATTTTGAGTCAAAATAAATATCAAGCATATATGTTGTGGATTAAATGGAAATAAAATAAAATTTTTTATATTCAAATTAAATATAAAAACTCAAATGAAATAAAGATTTAAACCCAAACAAAAATAATCAGAAACGGATTAAAAACCATGAATGTCTGGTTTATTAATTGAATGTTTGCTTTTAAAAATACATACATTTAGGCTTACCTTAAATTCCAAGCCCAGGATTGAGGTTTCCAGTTCATCCTCATCTACAATGGTGGCGTATCTATGCAGATTACTTTCTTCCGCCTGTGAGAACCCAAACCACAAGCCATGTATACATGTACATATATGAATACAATTATTACCGGAGGTGAACACCCTAAAACCCTTTATACCTGAGTAGTCACAAGTGGCAAAGCGAAAGAGATTTCCATACTTATATGTAATGGAACCACGGCGTGGGTATTTTTCGTGTGGGAGGAAAAATGTGTCTAAATTTAAGTGCTAAATGAACCACCGTCCTTGCAACCCTCTCCAGGAGGTTAGATTTCAATCACATTTAGTCCAGATTGCTTCTTTACTTATCGTTCGAGAGTGACACATGCTGTTTATATTTTTTTTTTGCATAAAACCCTTCTCTATATGATCATTCATCCATTTCGGCACTTGCGAATGTTCTAAATACATTAGGTATATAGTATGTAATATATTGATATACCTATATATACTATATCTATAACACATATATATGTAGCAGATATAGTACAAGTTATATAGCACACAGCAAAGGAAATTAGAATCCGGGAACCCGTGAAATTTCGTGGAGAGAGAACTGCAACTCGTACTGGTGCAGTACTGAAGAGCGTGTGTGTGTAAATATAGGAGGACAAATCCTGATGACGATGATGATGTGCAAAAAGTGTGAGTAAAAATCTTGTAATATTTACACATATCTACACACATACATGTTCATATGTGGACGCTCGTATCTCTACATATGGATACACGTTACTAGTAGTTATAAACTCATCGAAATAAAATGCAAGCCTCGGGAGAAAGATAAACTCTCTGAGCCGTAAAATATAAGTAAAAAAGAGAGGAGAGCTGTGGGGAAAGTGGGTGAACCACATGGTATGATCGTATTATTTAAACTCTAACTCACTCGATACTCACACAGTCCACGGGAAACTATATTATCTGATTTTGGTTCTTTCTCCGAGACTATGAATAAGTTCAAAATAAAATTCTCCGTACTGAGCGAACCTTCTATACTTCCTACTAGTAGATCCGGGCTCGGTATTTGTAATAGTATCATGTATGTATTATGTACATACGGATTTTCAATACAGCGATTTTCAATGCACTACTATACTTAAATGTGTAGGAAAATCACATTGAAATATGCATGCAATCAATATTACAATACAAAATACATTTTTGTAGATATGCAAATATTACTTATGAAAGCTCTTTAGACTTATTTACAGCATAATGAGCTTAATGAGAACCTATAGTAAACGTGCTGTATTGTAGCGAGATTTGCTGATACTGATATAAAATCATGTATCTACTATCTACCTTACCTACAATAAAAAATAATTCAAAACTACAAATGCACCGAACTAACACATCTTAGCTTGAACATGATCACATATATTCATATTAAATACAACTTCCAATTTTCAATAATAACGAGAATAATCATATAGGAAGGAAATATTATTGTATTATACATGTGTGGCAAATTTTCCCACTCCTCTTTTAAGGTTCATAATTCACAAACCTAATGTTCACTACACATAGAAGAAACGGGTCCACACACATGATACTTATTATTGTGTTGTAAACTGTGGCAGGAAATATAGGGGATAGGAGTATGAGCTGTATACTTATAACATTGAAAATAGGTGTCTGTATGCATACAAAGATAACAGTTGCAATGCACACAGTGCTAAAAATTGGCAATAGTATGAATATCAAAGTACGGAAGAACCGAAACCTTCCTCCGATACCTTCTAATAGGCTTGATAGATACTACCGCTAATAAATTGTTCCTGCCACGGAGTAAATGTTAACAGCGGACTGAAATTACGGATGTACGATACTTAAATAGGTAGGTACATATACTTATACTTGTAGTATACAAGTATACTTACTTGTGCAAGTATCTGTAAGTATACTAGGTAGGCACATATACTTATACTTGTAGTATACTTACTTGTGCAAGTACCTGTAAGTATACTTGTATACTACAAGTATACTTACAGATACTTCCACACTTATTCAATGTAAATGAAAATAATACTTACAGCTTGCCAATACACATATATAGTAGATACATGTACTATTGTATGTAAATACTGTTGATACTTTACAGATACACTGTCAAATTTATTTCTAGTTGTATGTAAGTAAAACAACAACGGATATCACTGAAATGCATCGGAATTCAGTGGAGAGTTGGCTGCTGGAGGATTCACCCGTCGATAGTTACGACGCCTATTGTATAGTCAAACAGCGGATTCAGTCTAGCAGGAACTAATGAATAACCATGTGGGTCTCATAGTCTTGCATAAGAAAATCACTCCAAATAACTACATTACAATATTCATCCCTTCACTCTCTACTAACTCTTCCACACTCCCACACACACACACATACTTATAGGTATGTACACACACACAAATACTCCCGTCATCAGATTTACACGCAAATTTAACATTCCGCGTATATTTTCTAGTCATTTCCTCGCGAATACTTGTGTAAATACATATCAGTGTCGGGTTGGTATGTGTTTGAGTATGCGTAAGAGTTAACATTAGTACATGTGGAAATTTACTATGTAAAACTATACTACTACTAGAGATTTATTCCCAAGTTACAGCCATCCGCCTTTTCCTCCCAAATACTTATTTTAAGCATGAAATTTTCTCCTCTCTCCATATATTTGCATTTCCACACACACACACATACAAATTTCATTTCTACGCCAACAGCAAACTTTCCTTCTACACGGACCAACCAACCACCCAAAAACCCACCAAAGAAAATATATAGTGACCAGAGAGAAAAACTTCATTTTACATTACTTATTCAAATTTCTCTGTCTCTCCCTTCCCCGTTTTATTACTTGGGTCTAGAATAGCCATTATTTTACTATCATATACTTTGTCGCCTGTAGCGTTCGGCTTCCGATTCTTATGTGCAATTTTCACCATTACCACTTGTGACTACAGTATTTCAGGAGATAAATCCAGATTTTTGGTATGCAAATGTGATGGAAATTTTCACATGCAAATTGCTATATATACAGAATTACATTCCTTCTGGAAATTGCTTTTAAATTAAAAATCAACTATGGATGAATAACAATTGCATTATACATACATTAATACATTGATTGAAATTACTTACATTATCATTAGAAAATCAGAATAATTCAATTTATAGAATTTCCTCAAATTTACCGAGATTAATTTAAATTCAAAAATTAATGAATCGAATGACTATATAGATACATAATATTCATATTACAATAAATCTGAAATACTTAAATGCAAAATATAAATAAAGAAAAATTACCGGTTCCCCATTGATGAACCACGAGAGGGTAGCAGCCGGTCTGGATCTTGAAGATGTGCAATTGACTCTGACCGAGTCACTATTAGCAGTGTAGCGTGGCTTCCCACCGTCAATATGAGGACCTTCTTTGGGTAAATCTGTTGGAAATGAAATGTGAGTTTGGAGAGCGTGAAATTCCGCGAAAGGACACAAATCTTCTCTCTCTTTTTTTCTCCCTCTCTCTCTCTGTCTGTAAGTACATGGTTCTCCTAAAGAATAGCATTCTCTCTTTCTTTCCTTTTTAGCTATTGATCACTCCTTGACTTTCCCTTGTCATTTTTCACCAAAATGGAAAATCGCGTGAAAAATCCTATTACACACGCTCTCTTACTAACGAAAATGCATTACATACATAAAGGGTATAATTATATGTACGGATATAAGTTTACCTATATACTTACAAGGGATATATATACTTACATATGGTGAGTGTCTTAAAAAAACAGGCCGGCCAAAAATACATTGCAAAAATTCGCTTGCATGTATGGATACTAAAACTTTGCACCTTCTAAATAATATAGCGTGCTCCTATACTTATATTGCATATACTATAAGTACAGCCTACAAATACATATACATTATTCTACATATAAATAAATACTTTTGGTCTATGTGTGTTCCTATATATGCAGCAATTGTAAATCTATTGAAGACTCTTTTCTCCATGAAGGGATGATAGAACCGTGGTAATCATAGTAGTAATAATAATAATAGCAGAAACAAGTTCGTGAGGGCAGCATGTGTGAAATGGGACGAGTGGTGGGTACTAGGCTTCGCCTAAACTATAACTATATACCTTAATATAATATAATATAAATGCATGGAAGGAGATACATACATGTATGCACAAAATATAAAAAAAGCGTCAAGAAGCTGCTCCTTATATATAATAAAGATATGTGGGTGGGCAAAAAAATACTCAAAATCCTTGTATTGAAATACAACACAAACCAGACTTGGCATATACAAGTCAATCTACTTGGATGAACAATTTTCCTTCTGATCCTCGTGCTCTAACAGAGATTGTCAGGTCGTTATAGATTTACTGCAACATATACCAACAACCTTCATGCTATATTCCTATAAGTATAGATACATACATACATATTCATGCCTCCAATCCTAATCCGTGCAACTTTTTTACAGTCAATACAAAAATATAATATAACATGCAACCATATATATGTAGATACCTAGTACTACATGTATAATTCCTAGAAGTTTAAAGGCAATGGTTATATCTCTAAAACACCACATGCAAAACTTTAGTCTGCGTCGTTAAACTCTATACTTTACACGGTAATAATTTATATTATACTTATATTTGGATGAAAAACTGGAAGTAAATTTATAGAAAAAGAAAAAAAATAGGTCTTATGGCTAACAGAGCGGGAAAATATGAGATGAAAACCTGGCTAGGAGGTTATAAGGAATAAACATGTACTAATAAGAGAATAAAGAGAAAGTAAGACATGAAGAGGAGCTCAAACGAGAACCTTTAACGGAGACACTGGAGAAAGTATGGAAAGCTACACAGAATGCATTGAAAAACTGTGGAACGTAAGTTTGTATCTATATATGCATGGCGAACTATAGCATACACTGAAAAGCTACAGAATCCCCGAAGAAAGTGCAGAAATACACAAAAAAAACTATAGAATACGCGTAGGAGTAAAAGCAGCAGAAGAAGATGCAAAAAATAAGAGTCCCAGGTGTGGAGAGATCGGTTTACAAAATACATTTATTGATTGCATAGGGATGTGTATCCATAAGTCTCCTCAATGTGTTCCGCTGTACAAGATCCTTGCATGGGATCAGCCCAGGGATGTATCATTTCTCTTCAGTCGTACATATATGCACGAATGGGGTGTAGTGTTAAGCCCCTGCAATCCAAGGACTCAGCAGGCAGGAGGAAAGGAATACAGAGAGAGAGAGGGAAGGAGCACAGGTCAGAACCAAAACCAACCAAAGAGAGAGAGAGGAAATGGATGGTTGAAGTAAGGAAGGATTGGCAAGATCGGAAATAAAGCGCCTTCAAAATCCTCTCACTCACACAGACACAGATGAGGTCACATTTGAAGGAATATACATACACAGATACCCAAATAGTAAGACTCTCGCCTTTTCTTACCACCACCACCAGCTACATCATTTAGAGCCTATGTGTACACGTATATAGTCAAGACCCTTGAGAAGCTTTCAAGTGTAGAAAATTCTTTAAAAAAACTGGAGTGTGTACTGGGAAACATATATAGAAACTATATACAGTGCAGGATCTATACGACAAGTTTAGTGAAAAAGCAGTAGCAAGCACAGTGAAAGAGCAGTAGAAACTTATACAAGGAATAAGCAGGAGCAATAGTAATCGCTTTGGCAAAGCAGTTGTAAACTATATAAATAACCAGAGGAAAAACGAAACTGTATGTATTTTGTTCAAAGTAGATATATATTGAAGAATAGCAAGTAGACAGAAGAAGCACTAGCAAGTATGTAGAAGAAGCAGTAGCAAGTATGTACATAGAAGAAGCAATAGCAAGTACGTAGAAGAAGCAACGGGAAGTATGTAGAGGAAGCAAAATACAAGAGCACACACAAGAGAGAGGTCCTTTGCTTCTCCTCCAAGACACAAACCAAAGGGTCTCTTGGGATCCTTACTCAATTCGTGACTTGCATGCTTCACAAAATGCATCAACTACCCATCCACTCTTGAAAGGATGACTATCATAGATATGCAGATACTCCTTTTAGTAGTAGTAGTAGTAGCAATAGTAGTATTACATAGTTGCTTCTACTACTATACTAGTGTAGTAGTACAACAACAATAACAACGAACCTGCAGTACTCCAAAGCCTCCACACATACATACACAAACACCTCAACCATGCATACAAATAAGAGGACTCATGTTTTCCCTTAAATTTCCTTCTCCTTTTGCTTCCCAACCATTCACCCATGTCTCCAATCATTCCGATTACAAACAACCCTGTCAATATCCCTTTCTCTCTTCATCCACAAGCACACACATTCACACAATCGCAGAAGTACACCTACAGGGAATCCACTTAAACGCACATTATACACTTAGGCACACATACAAATCCTAGGTGAAGTATCAAAAAGTACCAACTTCTGTGTTGAAGGGATAGAAATTTGTACTTTAGGATCCTTCGCCGACGAACCTGTTGTTGTTGGCAATCCTAGAAAAATCTAGCCTTACAAAGGGGTTCTTGTATCTATTTACTATAGAATACTAGATGAATACAAGTTTGTAGTACACACGTACTTCCTGAATTTAGCCTCGCACTATTATTCTTAATGCAAAATAGACATATATAGTAAATATACAAGAGCATTGATATTGCAACATTTGTAATACAGATTTCGTATCTTCAAGAACATTTTGGCACTAATTTCAATAAGCTTTTTTAGCAAAGGCGAATTGCACTCCACCAAAAAAAAAGAACGTCAAATATCAAGTCACTAATACTAATACGAATGGCATACATCTTTCTTTAACAACAAATCCCTGTAGTAGTCGAATTCCCCATGCACAATGGAACTTGCTCCTGCTTCTCTGCGCTGCCATGGTTGTTGTTGCTCTTGCTCTTGCTACTGCAAACTGAGGAAATCCGGACTTGCAAAAGGATCATCAACATTACTACACGTGCGAGTTCCATTGCCCGACACAACTACAAACCTACAAACCCCCTAATATACATATCACAATCAACGTGTACAACCTACCAAATCAAGGACGCGGGGATAGGATCCTGTAGAGTTAAATTATTACCACCATTATCAATTATACACATAGATCCTTCTCTACTACTAGTACACTAATCCTTCCCTTCCGAGTCCCTGCTGTGAGTGATGTTGCCTTTAATAAATTAAAACAATGCCATTGGAGATGCCAGGAGATTTAGTACAATGAACTACTCTCAAGCATTGCAATAGATGAGTGCATATGGTAATTCCGTCAAAACCAAAGCATCGAAGCCCTCCAGAGAAAGTATAACGTGACAGAGTAAAAATGCAAAAACTTAATTTTGTTAACTTGAAAAACCACGCATTCCAATTATTAAACATGATTACTAATACAAAAACGTGATACACGAGAGATATAAAACAACTGTTACGCCGTCGTAAATAATAGAAAATATGTTACACGGTCAATTTCTCACAGGGTAAACATTCTTGTGTACATAAATGCCAAATCGAAACATTGAGCAAATACTAAATTGCGTTACAGGGAAAATAAAATAACAACAACAAATAAAAAAAAGTTGATATGTACAGTAAATAAAAAACTATTACACACAGTAAATACAAAAACATTGTTACCTATAAAGAGTAAATACAAACTGGTACAAACAGAAAATAAAAATTCTTTTATAAGCACATACAGTAAATGGAAAATTTGTGTACATAGTAAATAGAAAATTGTTATAAGTGCATATAGTAAATAGAAAATTGTTACACGGAGGAAATAAAAAATTCATACACACACTGTTAATAAATGAAATCTGTAACAATAAATTCCGGAACAGCCTGCTCAGTGTGAGGGAAAAGGTAAATCACATAGTTGTAGGAATTAAATCCACTCAGTCAGCCCAGGATACGCACACACGTGAAGAGGGAAGGAAAGAGCAGAGGGAAAAAATTACAGGACGGCAACTGCCTACGAACTATGTAGTAGTATACTAGTATTAGGAGCAATTATAAAAATGTCAGCAGTCCGATTGCGTTTTTGCACATCGTTAGCGCTCTCAAATCACAAGTATGCAAATAACGCAAATCATAATTCAGTCATGCAAACGAAATGCATTGTAATTTCTTCCTTAATGGCTCCCAACACTTTTACACCCTATCCATACTAACGCAGGGGTATGCTGTTTTATACTATTTTAATAAAACTTTTCTACATACATACGCAAAACTTTAACATGTGTAAACAGCAGTAGTAGTAATAGTAGTAGTATTCCAAAAGACAAAAAAACATGTGTGTAGGTTGCTCTATACTATAATTCCCGTGCTATGTAACATCACAGAATTACACGTGCAACAAACCTACTTATTAATTACAAACACTATTTTCTTAATGTAGACCACGCACGCCATACCAATTTTATACTTATAAACTACTTTAGGCAAACGAATGCAAAGCTTTATATCATCACAGGCTTTTTTTTAAAGAAAAACTTTCTATTTTCTTCTCCTTTCATGACATACCTAGTGTATACAATATAAGTACTTAGAACTATCGTCCTTTCCTTTTTGAAAATAAATAAAACTAATTTACACCATAGTCATCATTATTACCAGCCAAACTGGATTTTCCGATTCAAAAACTCATTTCTAGGTATACTTACATATTTCAAAGTATTTTTGCTCCAGCTCTACTCCACAGTTTGTCATGACATCTTTTACTTCATTTCAATCTCTTCCATATAGTAGCTTAATCTATTTCTTTTACATGGTTTTAGTATTAGTAATGTTATCCTCAGATTCCTTTTTATTTATTTTTGCAAAATTTTAAAATATTTTTGAAATTCTGGATTCATGAACTTTAATTATTTTTAAAGTATTTTAATATCATCTTGCAGGGTTTAGAGCTACTAGTACATATTTGTTCGTTATTGCTTTTAAATAATTTTTCCGCTTTATATCTCAAAGTTCAACCCTTTCCTATGGGAATTTCATTATTTTCCGTTGTAAATACAATTCACGAAGGGGGAAATCCTCAAGTGATTTATAGGGAAGAAATGTTTGGAAAAAGATTTTCTGTGATTTCCGGGGTCGTTCAGTAGAGGATGTGAAAGCATCTTATTATTATTATTAAAAGGGATAAATGGTTGGGAATAACAAGAACAAGTAATAAGTATACTTGTAAGTATTATATAAGTATAACTCTGTATATGCATGTACTTTTGTAGAATACAGAAAAAATAGTCAACGCCAAGGATATATGATAAATACATATTAAATTCATATAGGCTATATAGTTCCGTATCACTATGAATGGTTGACAAGACCACTTGGTGTGCCCATGTCTCTTTATCGACAAGGAGCGGGAGGATTGAAAAAAAACGAGGAAACTTTTGCTTTGGAAGCTTATATTGCACCTTCTACAAACTTTTGACATACTATATGCGTGTGTATAATGTTAATGTACATAATTATATTATACTTACATACAGTTTTATATAATAAACGAAACTTCCAGCATTTCATAATACATCAGAAAAATTCCTATTTGATCACACTGCCTATATACAATGTTAAAAATGTACTCCAACCCTATCCTCCAGTCTATCTTCCATCGTTCGTGCGGTGGTCCGCACTCTCAAACAAACACTCACAGTGGATTTCCCCCCTCGTAAGCTTACAGTACCTATAAGCAACTTCATTCCTCTTAAAAGAGTGAAAGTATTAGAGAGATAAAAAAGATAGGTGGAGGGAAATGTCATTTTCTCCCGTTATTTTTATATAAAATAGTATGTATAAGTTATATCTACAGATGCTTCTATACGGACATACTATATGAACTAAATATCTATACTTATACCTACTCCACATATACTAACTTCAATGAGATTCCCGATTGAATTTCTTGGGTGAATTAAAAGTGCACAAAGAAAAGGAGCAGAAACCCATCAAGTACTCACAGTCAAATCAAATAATTCCTGTCCTTTCGCACTCCTCCTGAGCTCTCTTGCTTTTTCTTCTATGTATTTATATCTTTTTTCCCGCAACTGAGCTAACGAATTTTATTTCCCCTTTCACAATCCCTCACACTTTCCCTTTATTATTTCCCTACAAATCTCTCCCATTTTTTCCCCTCCTTATTCATACATACATAATGTATTCAACACACATGTATAATAATGAGGGCATATCTAATAAAATCTACTCTCAATATTGTAGATCAACAACAATTATTCAATTTAATCATAACGACCTCAATCTTTGATATCCACAAAATCTTTCAATTTAAAAAAAAATTCTCTCCAATTTTTTGCAAGAGGAAAGAAATATTATCCTGATAAAAAAGTCTTATTCTTAGTATACGAAAATCCTTATTCGTAATAATATTGTGCTGAGGATTCCAATAAAAACCTTCGAAAAAGGAAATTCTGATTAGAAAAATCAGATTACCGCATATATACACACATGAGTAGGCATCAAATACATAAGAATCCACGCTACAATGCATCCCACGCAATCTACCCATATATGTATAGATATTCAATAAGGAGGAGGTTAGATCTGCAAATTTTTTCGCTTCCGCAAATTTTGCAGATTGAGGGTATCACTTGTACAATATAAGTGGAACAAAGCGACGACACACAGCGGCACTCCGGGATGTGGAAAGAGTAATTTATATTTATGTCATACATACATGATAAAGTTATCCAAGTATATGTAAGGTTGTATATTTACTATAAGAATCAAACACGACCGCGACAGACCTAAAAAAATCCTACATACTTATACGAACTGTGGAAGAAGTGCTTTTATTAAGGAATGCTTGGAGCGGCGGATGCCTCCTTAATGACGTTTGAACAAGAAGCAGGTAATCTAATTAAGAAGATTATACAGAGGGAGAGAAGCTGAGGAGAGAGGCAATGTGCCAAGCAAGAACTCCAAAAGAGAGAGAGAGAGAGAGTAGACAACTCTTGTGTACCTTTATATCTGCAATTCTCACTGTGTTAAATATGTAGCATGCATTTCCCCAGCATACATAAGTTTAACAATCCACCCAATTCTAAAGCATGGGAATTGTACAAGGTACGAAATCTACAGAAAGGAGCGAAAGGGAATACTAAAGAAAGTGAGAAGAAGAACTTGTCGTCATTCAATAAAAAGGTTCAGGCACGTAAAACAGGTATGTACATATGTAAGACTCCCCTGTATAAACTTCCATTAATTCTATACAGTATATATACTATACACATTGATATACATACCGTCAGTGAAGTATCAAAAAGTACCAATTTCAATGTTGAAGGTATAGAAATTGGTACTTTGGGATCCTTCGACGACGATATAAGTACATGCTATATAGAGTGAGGACGACCAGAGGACTTTTCTTCCTCCTGTAAGTATATGTACATACCTAGGTGGGCATGTTACTTGTATGCTGCCATCCCAGAATCTAAAAGAGCGTTTTGCTTGACTTAAATTACTTGAACTATACGTGAGAGTGGCAAATCCCCCGCGAAACCTTTACCAACCTCCCTTGTTATGCCCAATTAGTACAACTCTCGTCAACTTTTACTTTTCCATGCATTACCTCCTTTAACTCTCTTTTTCTCTCTCTCCCTCTCTTTTCCTCCAACACTTTCCCTAGCCTTTTACTCCATCCTTGTGTAAATTCCTACTACTCTTTTTCTACACCTTCTCTCACTCTAATACTTTTCTCTCCTCTACTCTCTTTGAACCTCTCGCTAAAAACTATAATGCTCTTGCTTGCTCCTATCTGTACAACCTACCACCAAAGCAGTGCCGAGCTATCTCTTTTGCTCCAATTATCTATTCAATGTCCGCAAAACTCCTTTCCTTTACAACATTGAGAGAAACCTCAAAATTAAATGGTAAAGGATCCTCTACATACTTTTTCACACCTTCCAGACACACATTTCCATGCCCTACATATCCTCACAATACACTTGTACAATCCAGCATACCTATCTATGTAGTATCTTTTATCCACGCACTTTTTTCCTTTTAGTTAGTTAGCAAATGCACATTTACACTTCGTACACCTTCGCCTTTTATAATTTAAATCTTAAATCTTTCCATTAGTAGATACATACATATGTAGGTATGTGTATACTTTTTACATACAGGAATAATTTATTCGTAGAAAAATCCAATATTCAACTCTTTGAGCAAAGGAAGAAGTTGTAGAGAAGGAGCATTCAGAGCGTTAATGAGAAAATCCAGGAGCGTGTGTGCGAGAAGAGAGAAAGTAAAAGGAATTGATTGCATGACTTACACACTTCTTTCGGGTAAAATTCACAGAGTCAAATTGACATTTACGGCGCTCTGCTTGGAAAATGAAAATTGGTGGCCTTTAACTCAAAAGTATATAGCTACATACATATGTAAGTAAGTATCTATGTATAACTTTGAAGTATAATTTCTTTCTCCCAACGTAGTAAAATAATCCGAAATGAACTCTTTCATTTGATCCATGTTTTAATTATTATTGTAAGATTACTTTTTTACACAGCCTTGTCATTATAAACTTGCGGCTAATCGGCATAGTAATGAGATGATCATTCACACTTACTTGTACTTACAAACCATAGGCAATTAAAGATAAAGGTATGTATATGTAAGATAAAGGTGTGTATGTTAGGCAGCAGTAGGAATAATTATTAACTAACTTATACAGCATATGATAAGTATTAGGGTTCATGTATTATTAAGCTCAAGATACATATAAAACTAACTACTAACACTAATGTATTACCCGCAAGTGAGGTACAAAATGCAACCGTTGAAAAAATCTTTGTTGGCAAGTTCTAAAGAAATGTACAGCAGTAGCAGTAGCAAGAACAAGAACAACAACAACAAGAAGGGGCTGAAACATTAACGTTATAAGAAGTTAATAGCACATGAAAGGAACTTAACAGCCTGACGGTGTGACTCTGGAGTTGAAGGAAATAATGTTGGGTGCGAGCGCAATAGAGAAAAGGTACCGATAAGAACTAAACTAGACAGCAACTCCCACGCTTACCTCACCCACCACAAATAAATACTTAGACATGTATACTTACAGCTGACTGGGGCAGCTGGACATTAAATCCGAACCTCTTTTTTTACTATATTTTTGTATATAGCAGGAAAAAAACTATTATTACTACTTGTACTTGATGTGCATTACTACACCACCAAATACGCTAAACTACAACACCAAATGCACTAAACTACAACACCAAACAAGCTAAAAGGCAACACTAAACAAGCTACAAGGCAACACCAAACAAGCTAAAAGCCAACACCAAACAGCCTGACGGCTACACCAAACAAGCCAACACATTCGTACAATTAGCTCTTTAATCCCTGGAAGTCAAAACCTTATACATCGTCATTTCCTCTCAACTAAACGTAGTAGTTTGCAGCTCATTTCAAAAGTTCTTCAACATATTCACGCACAATAACAAAAAAAACACGACAATGGAGACAGGAAATATCCCGCAAGAATGAAAGCACAGCCCATATATGGAGGAGGTGGAATGAGCGGGAGAAAAACGTCCAAGTTTGCACGATTGCTTTCGTATAACTGCACGTTCATACCTAAAAAAATACTAAACTGCTTAAATCGGTATTTGTCTCCTTTGCTTTCACTGATTTTTCTCTTTCTCCTGTATTCTCTCTCTCACTCCCTCACTAATCACTATACATACGTAAATGTAAGGCGTGCCTACAAGAAAAACTTAAACCACTTAACTGGACTCTCCAACTTATACTTATAAAAAAAAGAAATGGTTTAAGCACCAAGAAAAAAAATCTATGGATAAATTGCACAACCCACGTACACTCATCGTGTCACACTCATATAAAACGTATTAGATTTGCTCAAGGTGATAAAACAAGGGGACAAAAATTGTCATAAAACCTCTGAGCGGAACTTGGAACACGTTCCAGTAGTAAAGTCAAGTCAAGTCAGAGCCACACACATCTTGGCCTCCCTCAAATGCTTTATCAGCCCATTATTACACTACGAACCGACGACAGACAGCGAGACACACACACTCACAAATACAAATCTTATACTGTGATGATATGACTTTATACACATATAAGTATATAAGTGACACTACTATACAGTATAACTACTATATAGTATAAGCGATACTGTGTACAGTGCATACTGCTATATTCCTCCAAAAATAGCACTGCACTCACTGAGTCTGAGGATTGCATCATATATGGCATTGCATTAACGACAGGATTTGCAGTGTCTATATAACTATAAGTTCTTAAAGTATAGCCATAGCATTATACAACCTACAAAAACCATCGACCTCCATTCTTAACCGTTGTACATCACCGTAAACCATTGCACTCCACTACTACAGAGTAAGCCGAGAAGTACACCCTGCAACAACCTCAACAACTATTTCGGACGAACATTCTCAACGACTCTGATGCTTTCCTTTAAGGACCGTTCCCCATTTGTCCTCCACCAATAATGCTACATGTGCGAATACTACAGTAGAGGTCCATGCATCAAAATATTTACGAAGAGACGAAGATTTTGGGACGTGAGGAGGGAGGAAAAGCGATTATAAAGTGCCACCGTGCCAACAATAACGTCCGTTCCTTAATAGCATCAGAATCTCGGCCTACACAATGGTTACAGATACTTCCATCTATAGTATGTCTACCAGTACCTACATGTACCTATATAAAGTATGTATACATACTTACAATAATGTGTAAGTATACTCTTCAAACGTCCTTTCCATATGCAAAGACCTTCATAGTAGATGCAGGTTCTAGTATTAAGTATAGAAAGTTATATGCAACTAATATTATATACACAGGGATGTTATAAATAGAGAGACAAGCACCCAAAAGTTATAACTTTATAGAGAATCCAAGCGTTTCAACACCAACACCAGCAGCAGCAATTTAGCTTATTCAAACCCAGCAGATACACAACAACATAGATTGAGATAGCCACTTGATAGCTTCGGTGCCGTTGTCCCCAGTGAGGTTACCATTACAATTGCCATAGTTATCCTGGCATCGGAGCAACTGCACCCAAATACTCCTCTGCTATGCATATGCTGTACTTATATGCTATAACCGTGCTGAGTCGTTAAGGTTGAATGCTTTCCTTCACTCTCTCTCTCTCTCTCTCTCTCTCGCGTGCGACACTCAACTTTCCTCCTGGTAATTGTGCAGATACACATAGATACATATGTACTTCCCAGAATATAGCCCAGCTTCAATAGCTTCGTATCTGTCTAAAAGCTATTTCGCTCCAATTGGAAAATGTGATTTCTCACTGCGAGAGAGCTGCAAAACCATGAGAGTCTTAATGCAAAATTGTAATGTTAAATTTCCAGTTGGTACATTACACTCCAGCTACTGACATCGCCGCATATTATATGACAACACAAATAGCCAACACCTTCACCGAAACTGTCACAATAGTTTCCCGTAAAAATGATACTTCACTTGCAAAAGGTAATGTTATTGAAGGACCTTTATTTTTTGCATAAAAGAACTGCACTGTGACTCTTGAACAAAATCCTCACTGCCTCGTTTCGTGTCTAAATAAATTCCGGACACACACTTTTACTCTGCCTATGCATATATTTGATATTTAAATAGTCTACATACTGCATGTGTGTGTACAAGCCAATGATTTTTAAGCAAAGACCTAGCAACTGACTGAGTGAGTTAGTGAGTGAGTGAACTTATATTGACTTGTCCGTGACCATTCCCAAATACTTAAATAAATTAGATCGAAAAGCCGTACAAGGATGTATCTAAGTATGTATGTAAGTATAGGTATATCTGTATGAGCAAGTTGTCTGAGAATACATCTACTCCATCAATGTTTACAACCGTGGTTTATTTATTCCACGAGCATAGCGGGTAGGAATTGCATACACGGACTATAGTATAGATAATAAATAAAAGGCAATCTTCGATTATGGACTACTCAGGCTGTAAATGCAATAAAGTGCAGTCGTTTCAATACGCAGCAGAGTTAGGACCAGTAAGTCAATAATGTGCAAAAGTACTTCAGCTTAAAAGAAGTATCACTAAAAGATGCTGCTTTATCCCGCTGATATTTTGACGGTGCGGTGTGGAGTGTGGATTCCTATCCCACGTTTACCTTCAGCGTCTCCACCTTTCAATCTCCATAAAAATTTAATCTATAAACAACGAGGCATAAGGAATTCTACGAAGCTCTATGCACAGATCGGGGCAGAGAGATGCAAGAACAAGGCCGTACAGGTACAGGTGGTATCTCTATACACTTGTACTATGTATCTGTAGCTATGCTGGTGGGAAAAATGTAAGGATATTGAAAAAAAGATTCCAAGATATTAAGTGAACTACTACGGTATATAGGAACAGATTAGTGCATTTTACTAAAATAAAACAGCAAAGAATGACTGAGGGAAAGTACCATAACGAGAGTAAATTTAAAAGAGTGAATTTTGAAGGCTAAAGATACATGATATCGCTGCATATCACTGCATAGTATTACTTGGTGCATAACAATGAGCAATTTCGCTGCATACTTATATCTTGTTCACCGATGCAAGTGTATATCGATTCACGGGATGCCAATGCACAACCAAAGAAAAGACGCCTGCACAACGATAGTGAATTACAGGAAGAATTGAGAACTATAACGAAGTGCAATAGAGTAGAAGCATCAACTGAAAGGAGCACCCATTGAGGAAATAAGTGTAGGAAAAAATACGAGCTAAAAAATCTAAACATGGAAAAGAAATACTCCTCATCTCCAACAGCCCGTTGACAACCCGTTTCGCCCGGTCTACTGAACAGAGTGAAAAGAGGATTCCCAAGGGTAGGGACCCTAACCCGTGTGACTGTGTATTTATACTTACAACAAGATGAAGGAGTCGCGTCATCCTTTACAAGCATTTGCTATTATACGATTTCCTACTTTCTGCGATACACATCAATACTTTACATGGAGACATATTGCTTTATAGGAATACATCTACTATAGTACAATATCAATACAGAATGATATGAAAAAGGAATCATATCCCATAAGGAGTGTCAAGGAATTCTTTTTCACACTTATTCTTTGAAGGAAAAGGAAATTCGGGAAAGTATTCCTGAATCCTGATGATGTGATTAGAAGGAAAAGACGAACCGAGGGAGTCACTGGAAGAGAGAGAGAGAGAGGAACAACATGTAGGGAAGTATAATTACATACGGGGCATTCTGTAGACGGAAAAGTAGGAGGGAAAAGTGTGTTGTAGTATACATATATGTGTGTGTGTTTGATCAAAGTCATGGAACAAAGTGCCTAGTTATTCTTTCAACTTGTGCATTATTTAATTGGAGAACTGTCAGCTATTTATATGAACATGATAAGAATGACAAAGATTAGGAGCAATCTGCTTTGGAGTCGAGCCATTCCCCAAAATTCCCTGCTCTGCATAAGAACCTTACGTACCTATATGTACGTACATTCCAGAAACATCATCTCACATCGTCTCTCCGTTGTTCCCTATCCCTCATTGCAATTTGCCATATAAGTGTATTTAAGTATACACAGTCATATGGCCATGGATAGTCATATCATAATTCCATATCCCACTACTGAAAAACTAAACATACTCTAGGATTTTACACACAAAAACACTAGACAACACGTCCTAAAATTTTACACACAAAAACTTGCCATATTATCAACACATAGGTACATAAAACCAAGCCAGACTCGAGACAATACCAAACTTCACAATGCCACACATACAATTATACATAAATACAACAATGACATATCCCTAAAGTATAAGAATATCTCTTGATACCTCATCCATTCTTTCACTTACAAGTATAAAAGCATATCAAAGATATAACATTCCCAAAATTATATTCCTCATCTATACTATAACTACTATCTTCCACTCTCTTTCAAAACTCTTCCCTTCCCATCGCCTCATCATCAGAGTCTCGACAATACTAAGTAAGCTGAAAAGTTCGACTTGACTTGTAATTGCAAAAGATATGGGCGGAATGCAGGAGACAATCTCAAGTAGTTAGTAATTTAGATGCCACACTTATACACAGAGGAAATTCTCTCTCGCTCTTTCTCTCTCTCTTCGATATTATCCATATCAGAAGAATAGGAATTCCCTCCTCAATTTCCAAACGCTGTTGAGTATCGTTTAAAAAGGCTTCCTCCTCCACTACGTATTACATGACAATACATACACACACAATTTCTAGAAAATTTACATGCAGAGCTAACCGGCCAAATTCTCATTTTGCACAGCCTGGCCTTGTCTTTTATTATTATATGCAACGTAGTTCCTAATATTCATACGAATATCGGCATGCTTATTGTTATACTTATAAATACTTAGATGATGCTACCTATCACCTATAGTTTACATTACATTCCTCAGCTCTAAGTAACTCGTTACTATGCATACTTATATGTACATACGAACTTCACCGTAATGCAATTCCACAGAAAAACATGGAAAGACAAGAAAAAGAGCAATATGGTCGATAATTTCCAACATGTTACGCCAACTACTAATAATAAGACGCTCCTCTGGCTCCTCTCAGCTCTCCATAAGTAATCATGTGCATACTATTACATAAGTATAAACAGTATATACTTACTTATAGGTAGGAAATGAAACTATTGGCACATATGCTATGTTAACATTTTCGTAAGCTGATTGTACAAGTGTCTTTAATAAAACTGCAAGTATTTGCAATTGGAATGCACCAATACCAAACATACGCACAGTACATGAAGTGTTAGCAATGTCGTTTATACAAGACGTAAAATCATACATTTGTATACGGAATGTATTCCAAGGCATAGTAAACAAATATGTATACTTATAATATGATATTTATTGCAAACGGGTCCGTAAATAGTACATGGAATTGAAGGGAATACAAAATATGCAATATCAGAAGAGAGCTGGGTTTCAAAGTGCAAAACTACAAAACACACGAGACTGTATAAGTATAATATAAGTATATGTATGTACCTATTTACTTATGTATACATACGTATGTACTGAAAGTGTAGAGATCCTTAGAAAATAAAGCTCGAAGAGGTCCTGGCCCGTTTGGAGCTATTACAAATTCAGTGCAAGGAGGGAGTTAAGAGGAAGATCTTTAGCAAGAAAAGGAAGGATAGGGTAAAGGGCTAGAGCTGAATGAGAGAGATACTAGAGAGAATTGTTATAAGTATAGGTATACAGTTAAAATGCCATATATTGAGAAACTAGAAGCGGAACAAGACGATGACTTCAACTCGCCCACTATTCCCTTACCAATCTAATGAAATCTTTGTACAATTACCCAAAAAATACCGTCTGGCTCGCAATCAATATCTCTGCATGCTTTTCTTGCTTCTATTCTCTCTCTCTCTCACTTCTAAGATTATTTCCCTATACATACTTTCTCTCTCTCTCTCTCACTTCCAGCCTCCAAATAACATACAGTATTTTACATATATTTCATATAACACTTATATAGATATAGCTACATGTAAAAAAGTCTTCTATTTGACTTAAAAGTTCTCGTTCCAGTTTCCCATTCGCTTTCACCACATATATATAAGTATATTTATATACTGACATATACGGTATTTGCGTATGCGATACGTTAATTTCCTTGTGCTATACTACTGCTTGTGCTGTTCTTCTACTGCTCAAGCCTCTCAAAGTCATTGCACATGGTGAAACTTTTTCGTTTGATCTTATCTTAATACCAAAGGCATTCATATCACATATTTTACAGCTCTTTGCATAAATGTATTTGCGTTTCGTGTATACAACCTAGAACTAGCAAGGAAACAAGGCCTTATATGTAACCTTACAATTTTTGCAGTCATCCATATAAGCTACACACTCCAGTATATATAAGTATATAAACTCGTAATACACTATACACATTTAAAATTCTTGTTAAACTTCTGATATACAAGTATGTATATAGGTAAATGAATAAATATTTATGTAATACTTGTAAAAGTATAACCGAAATCCCTAAATGTGAGTATATATGTATGCAATTATAAAGCAATAGAAAATTTGTTCAAAAAATTTACCCAGCCGTATACTCCTCACTCCATTTCTATAGCATACACCTCCATGTGTAAGTATACTACATAGATACTACATGCAAGTAAGTATACAACAACAGGCCGGCAAAAAAAGAAGAGAAAAAATTCAACTAAAAAAATTCATCACTCTCTATTTTATTTTTATTCAGCTGTCTCTCAACGAATGTAAATACCCCGCGTCCTTACACACATCTACATTCATTACATGGCCTCTGCCAATAACCCCCACATTTTAACATATATGCACTTTCAAGTATCTACATATTTAAAGTGGCTTTTGTTCTAGTATGTAGATCCATAATGCTGTGATCTTTTTCTACACAATTTTTTTGCAATTTCTTCCCACAAAAGAATTCCACAAACACACACACACACACACATAGGGCAACATAGGGAACTCTCCCAGAGTCAAAGTACATACAAGAAAGACAAAAGAACAGCCGTCGTCGTTCCGAACTGAATGAACACACACCATGCACGCTTCTCTACTAATAATATATAAAAAAGACAAGTCCTCCCCAAAGGCAAGTCTCCGTATTGAGGTTAATAACAGTAGTAATAATAATAAGAACAAGAGTCAACCCATCCCACAGTGTCCTTATAATGGGAGATATTTAATTAAATGGTGGTTTCGCCTCTGCCGACCGCGCGACCAAACCAAAAACACCAGATCCTATCATCATTTTTCGTTTAAAAGGACATGGTAACGGAGACCATATTATTGGAGGAACACATATGTACATATGCATATGTACAATGACAACATCCAGATGAGAAAGATCGAGAATCTAAGAGTGCCTAGTAGTAGAAGTGGTAGTAGTAGTATAAAACAATTGACCCAATGAAATCTGTGGTGCTTCCTTCTGAAAATCCCATGTCAAACCTCTTCAAGGCAATTTCGCTGGACTCATCATCCTCATATACATACTTCCAAATACTTCTATACTTTAATATATATGTATGCATCTTCTTATTTGTATGTTAAATCAAGTATAAGGAGTACATAAGAAGTATATATTACAGATGTCAGTGTATCCCGCTGGGACACTGCCTCGAGGTTGTTGTTGTTGATGTGGTTTAAGGACAAGTCAAGGTTATGTGAGGATTGAGGATTGTGGAAAGAGAGTCAGGAGTGAGTCTTGTTTGGATTGTCTTCAAGTAACGTACAATAAACTCGGGTATAAATCTAAGAGTCATTCGTGTGTACCATTGGCTTTATTCCATAGTATTATCCGTGTTATTCACATATTGGTTAGTTGCTTGTTAGCGTCTATATAGGCTCATCGTATGTAGTACTGGTACTAGCCAAACTAGTATTACTCACACTAAGTATATAACCGTTATTACTTATTACATACGAGGATGCGATTTCATCGTATCTTCATTATTCATCAGCAGGATGTTCTTATCCACAGAAAATTGTGAAGAGATCGATCATTTCATATAAGAAGTTTTTTTTATTCTCTTGTCGATGTTTACCCGTCACCTCATCTATTACATTTATGTATTGTATCTCGTAGCAGCTCCAGTTCAATTTCATTCGTCTACACTAACGATTGTTGAAAATTTTACAATTTACGCGAACTCAATTTTTGGCGTTGATTGTAATAACGCGCTATACAAACAACAAAAAAAGTCTGCACTAAAAGGAGAAACTGAATTCACGAATAGACATGTCTAACTTTGAAATTTCCAGCAATCTGAACTCCAAAAGACATTGAAGAAAATATTATGCACTTTTTCCAGCCCCAAAGTTACAAACACTAGAACATACAGCTTATTGGTAGGAATCCTATTTTGATTTACTACCTCGTGTGCATTCGACTTTGTTTACAATGCATAACATATCTTTAATAGGCATTCTCCTTTTGTCATTAGTTCTCAAAGATTCTCTTCAAGGGAATTATCTTATGTATACTTCTATTTTAGCTAGATTGGTTTTATTACGTACCCCAAGGTTCTGCTTTAGTTTTTAGTCTGTATTTTTCATAAAAAGTAGGTATTAATTTCAGTTTAAAAATTTACTTTGTTGAAATTAACTCCTTCATTTCTACACGTAGAACATTTTTATGAGTATGCATAGTCAGTGACGTTCAATGAGACATAGGAAAACCGCTTAGGGATTGCCGTCTGTATATGTGTATTC
>JAQGAK010001060.1:0-41707 GCA_034696945.1 Lipothrix lubbocki
CCAAAATCCTGTTTGATCCGACAATGTCGGCTAAATTCGTCCGACAAATGTCGGATGTCGGCCAAAATCTTATTTCCCCAATCTTCTGGACTGGAACTTTTAAACATAAATAAATATTTTCTGGGATCTTTAGAATTCCAATTAAATATTTATGGAAGATTTTAAAATGGAATATTTCTTGGCGAATTCAAAATTAATTAGATAAATTAATTATGTAATTAAATATTTCTAGATGGTTTTTAAATTAAATATTTCTGGACGAATTCACAATTAATTAGATAAATAAATAAATAATGTAATTAAATATTTCTGATGGTTTTTAAATTAAAAATTTATGGATGGCTTTTAAACTAAATACTTCAGGACGAATTCACAATTAATTAGAGAAATAAATAAATTATGTCATTAAATATTTCTGATGGTTTTTAAATTAAAAATTTCTGGACGGGTTTTTAATTAAATATTTCTGTTCTGGATGATTTTTTAATTGATGATTGGAAGATTTAAAATTTTCAATAATTTTTTAAAGCATGGGGGAATATTTGCAATACTTATTTTTAAAAAAAATATACTCACGCTTTCTTAATGTCCGACGTCGTAGCATTCCTCGAGACCTCCAGGACACGGTAGTAGTCAACCATTTTTGAGCCTGCTGTATTTGATTTTTGAACAATTTCTTCAAATAAACAATGCTTTTTCAATATTGGTCACAATTAAATTGGCGGTGATGAGTAATTTAAAATTGTTGTTTTAATTGTTACAATAGATATTTTTGAGCAAATTCTTTCAAAATTGTTTTTATTTAATTAAATCATTTGGAGCACACAATATTCGAGATTCTTTTACCGTCGCACTTTTATTTGTAATCACACAAACGAATGTAACAGCAACGACGTGAATAATAAATATGTAAGGACAAGAAGAATGAGGACTGAGGAGTGAGGAGTCGATTAACGTTGCAGCTGCTTGGTTGGTACTTTTCTGACAATTTTCCAATTCACAGAGAATTTTCAGAAATTATTTTGAGAAATAAAATTTCGTTTTTATTGAATAAATTTGAAATTTCATTTCATTCCGAATTCTGTTTTACTAATGTTTACAAACTGATCCACTGTGTGCCTCTCTCTTTCACCCTGACAACATCCAGGAGCAGGAAGAAGAGTAGGGAATTGATCCTTGCTCAGACGACATTTGGTACACAATTACACAACCGGTGATAATTATTTTTGACGATATTTTATTATGGATTAATTGTTCTCAAAGAAATCTTCGAGAAGAAATTCCCGAAGAATTTTATTATTTTCGAAGAAATTAATTGTTCCCGAAGAAAATAATTACACACGACGATAACACCTATTCACAATTATTCCAAAAAGATTTCTAGCGTGAGGATTATCAAATTGGCGGGGATAATTAACAAATTGAAAAAATCTCCTGCTGAAAAGTTGAACTCGCTATTGTACGAATTATTGTCGAATTATTATAAAGCGAAAAAGTGACCTGGAGGACGAAAACGAGGAGAAGACTTCGATGTGTCTAGCGTCCCAACGAGTTCAACACTGACGAGCCAAGTCTCACAATATATAATATAATATAAACCCCTAATATAACAAGATACTTTTTATCATACAGCTTTTCTTCTTCTGCTTGCCAAGACTAAAAGACGGAGCACAAGCGTAGGGAAGCAAAAGAATCGTGAACTTCTGAACGCAGCCTGTTCTTCTTTGCCTTTCTGTGTTGGCTAGAGAGAATTTAAGAGATGAATTTTATTATCTTTGACGAGCTCCCCTTAAACTCTTTAGATTCTTGAGCTTTCGCTATGATATTCGTTATATTTCTATACAGCGTCTTTTGTTGTATCTTTCTCATATAGCAAAGCACCTCCAGACACAATTGTATTGGGGTAGACAAATGTTAACGTCGTCGTAGTAATTTTTTTCCTCCGTCGCATACGTACACAACGCTTAACGTTATCTTTTCGAGTTTCTTTTCGTGTTGAATTCTTGACGCTGTAAATTTTCCTCTCATACGTTGTATGATATAGAGATTTTGTGCACGGCAATATCGTCGTCACCTTGAAAGAAACAGAGTAAATACGTCAGACATGTACACATTTGATTTCATACATTTACAATATTGTAATATGCGTGCGAGTGCTTAAAGTCTATTCATAATATTTTTTATTCGATTCCATCAGCTGATTGGTAACAATAATACTAAACGCGAGTATAATAGATTATTATTATTATTATTTACCATATAAGAGGCGTAGGTTGAATGTTAAAATTTTGTAAAAAAATATCTTTTTTACGCACACGTATAAGATGATAATATTAATTTAGAATTAATACTACTTAAAATGTTTTCAATCCTCACTCACTTCTTCGCCTGACGATGGTAAACTGTTCGTTACCGAAAGCTCGCGTTTTGAATAAATAGCTTGTCATAATTAAAGATCCACGTACAAACCAATTATTTCAAATGGATAAACATTATAATGTTTACAAAAATACACTTGTTTATTATGGTTTTCAATCGCTTATATACACGTTTCATGCATATGAATTTCGCATCCTTGGAATAGTAAACATCATTGTTAACATATTTGATTCTGCAAAATGAAGCAAAAAAGGCACATGAACTAGAACCAGATACACAAGCTTTCATCTGACTAGACCATAAATAATATTCCAACTCCTGTGAGGCCTGAGAGGCCCAGTGTATGATGGATATCTTGGCAAAGATTAAAATGAAATGATTCGACTAATCACAATTGACCTACAGCAGCCCTTAGTACTTTGTCCCCGCAGGTATGGAAAATCTTTATTTACTAATCAAAATTGCGATTCACGTTTTTTCTCAGTTTGTGGGTGGCAGAATCTTCGATTCTGATCTCCAGGAGAATTATTTTAGTCTATAAAAATTAAAGCAGCAACAGCATTGTGCCAACAATATGAGCCCGAAGATACATACGAACTTTATGCAAACTATGTACAGCAATAAATTCTCAGTGGTCCAGCGTTCAGCGAAGCTAGTGAGCAGTTTGTGCAGCATTAGGGCCAACACTACACTGTATATGAGCTTAAAATGAGTGGCTTGGTTAAAATTCAGGATGCATAATCATCAACAAAATAAACTAGAACTAAAAGGGATTTCTGCAAAACTCTATTTTATGGTGATTGCAGCGACCCTGTGGTACAGTCTGATTGTTATAGTAGTCAATGCTTAAAATCCCTCTCGACGATCATTAATTTTCAAACACACCAAAACGTACACACTTATATACATTTACAAAAAATAATAAACATAGTATACATATATAAATATGCAGGATAATGACTTGGAAATTATAATTACTTGGTAAAAAAAAACTTGAATTTGGAGCTGAAAATTTATTACGACATACATATACTCTACTTAAAATCATAATATGGAGGAGATCCGTAGAGTCAATACTATTAGGTATCCTATAATGTAATATTTAAAAGATTGAAACATCAGTTGCAAAAATAATTGCCTTATGTTAATTAGTTATTTTGCGAGTAGACAGAAGACAACTTCTCTTATCGTAAGTTGTAAAGAACAACAACCAGAAGCTGATACTTCTAGTTTTTATCCGCCATCTGAATGGAAGTGTTTACATCTGCCACCGACAAATCACATTGTCTCAAGTAATACTTACTGGTATTACTTTTTCGCACTGACACTACACTAATTTACGACTGGTACATTTATCTCTCACTTGTCTTTTCGCAAAATCCTGTGCTTTAATTGACTTAAGTCAGAAGGCTAACTGAACAAAAACAGGATTTGGCAGCATTTTGTGTTATACAGATATAGATAGATGTTATACACAGCGCTTGCAGAAACACGACGACAAAAGACAATTGAAGGAACAGTAATTTACGACTCAATTTGTATCCATTATTATATATTCATAATTATAATGAATACAAGTAATAATTCACAATTTTCAATAATTGCTTATTTAATGTTTTTAGCTTATTTTAACAGTCTAAAAGTAAAACGTCGTGACTAAAGTTATTTGATATATATATAATGAGTTTTTTGCAAGCATCAAAATTATATATTAAAAAATATTATTTAAAAATATCATAAATAAAGATTGTAATTCGCAAATTACTTAATTGGTCATTATGCATGTTAAGTATTTTATTGGCCATTTAATCAGAAAATGACCAGACATCAGACAATGCGGTTATGTAAATTATACATGCCTTCTACATACAATGAAACATATAATGCAGATTACAGTGCAAAACAAAAACGTGAAAGCATATAACGGCAACGTGCAATGGTTTTGTTTGCCGACAACATAAATAGCTTATTAGGTCACAGAAACGATTTAGAAGACCAAGATGGAAACATGCAATTAAACCTGAACTTGTCATATTAAGCTGCACCCATACCATTGTGGCCGTAATAATAGCTCTTTCACTTTCAAACCTTCCTCTTATATATGTACATCCCCGATGAATGTCTTGAGCAGTGAATTTGCATATATGTACACAGCTCGCACAGTTTGACATGAGAGATCCCATTGTTGCTCCGTTGTGGCATTACGTCGCATACCGAGTATGTGTGCGTGCATACGAATGATCAAAAAGTCAAACTTTCGACCAACGTTTATCCTCACCTATACGATAACAAAACGGTTGCATAATCTTCAAATAGAATCTCCTGATAAATTATAGTGACTCACAATATTCTAGTGAACTGAAACTGCATCCATTCTCCTCACATCTTGCATATGATCGTAACAGATACGGGGAATAAAAATGCAGCTTTTAAAAAATACTCAAATTGCCGGTATAAATCTTTGACTAACCTTCTCCTGTCGGCTTTAACGCAAAATCTTTGAACAGAAAATTGCAGGCAGGGTTGTTGTTCCTCCGATTAATGTTCTTGTTCCAGTGTTTTCATTGCGGCGCGTACTGAGGTGCATGCATATGTATATAAACACAGCAATAGAATGGATAATTATTGCTGATCGGAAAGGCCCTTTCAGGAGATTCAACCCTGATTGTGAGTTTCTTGACCAGCAGGTTATATCTGAACGGCATTGATGAAATTATGCTACTTCGATATATTTACTACTGCAAATTCACGGTACGCTTGAATGTTTACCATTTAAATACCATGTAATAAATAGTTTGTTATTAATGCCAAAGCTTGCCTCTATAATTTGTCTCTTAATGCCCCAATCGACACAAATAAGCGAGAAAATAGAATTAAAATATAAATAAAATGTCAACATGCAATACTCATGTATGCACATATGTTCAATAAACAGATATTCAACTAATTATTACGTCAGTAATAAAATACATTAAATAAATTGATCTTCACTAATTAGGTTTGTTAACAACAACAACTGTGTATGTAGGTATGTAGATCAACATGTACTACATATGTGATGAAGTACCTACATACAACAAGTTGATTATGTTACTTCTATAATTTTTTACCATTTACATACATACAAAACTGAGTAACTGATAGGTACATTTAAGCTTTAATAACAGCGTCCAAATTTTGCAAAATATTCCTAATCAAAAGATTGGTAATTATTATTTATATTGCTACCATTCCACTCACCACGAGATAGTTTAGAGAAGATCGTAATGATGGTGTTAAGATCGAACATGTGAATAAAATTAAAAGGTATGTAGATCATTGTGCTTATTGTAACTTACCTTTCTACATAGTGTAAAGTATACCTATACATATGCCATTGGAACAAAGCAATTTATGGAGTACCATCAAACATGTTATTTTTCAAGTATTACCCTTCAATGAATCTATGTCTAACATACGTTTATATAATATGCATTCACTCATACATACATGTGCACCTGGGCCACGATGTAAATATAATAATTTACTAGTTCAGCAATTGTCACGTTTTTGCTCTCACTTGTACCAAGTAACTCGAGATATTTGAAGTTCTAAGAAGGTGTATGTTTAACCTGTATATTGTAGCATTGCATTTAATTTCGCATCAATTGAATTACAAGTTGTTGCAGTAAGCATTCCTGAGCAACTGAACCATAGCCTTTGTGTTGAACGAAACCAGCGACGTTGTCATTCGACCTGAACATGGTTTATACTTTGGCTAATAATGATTAATTGATATTCTGATCATTTGCTTGTAGTGCTCAACAGTACTGATCAATGACATTTAATTATAGTGTGTAAACGAAGTCAATCCAGGACAGTGCTATTAAATTACCTACGTTTTTATAACGTCTTAAAATTAATTATACATACATCAATGGTCCATATAAAATAAGCTATAGAACGAGAATATGAAACTAGAATATTATTAATAATTTAAATATTAAGTATCGTTTATGCTGTTTACATGGATGTTCTGAAACGTAAAAAGCTCCAAAACATGTAAACAATAAAAAATTATAACTCCCAATAAGAACAGTATGTACAACAAGGTGAATTTCTACATGGTAACACTTTGATGGGGTTCCGTAATTAAATCAACATTGAAATCACGGTAAGCTTGAAGGTGTTTGATCAACACCCACTTATGAAGTCAAGCTCTTGACATGTTCCTAGAACTTATAAACTATCTTTATATACACACATCCTTGAAAGCGTCTCACATAATTTCTCATTCTGGTGTATTTATTTTCAATGTAAACCTTAACTTCGGGTCACACGTTTACTGTGTGGCGATTTGCAATTAATCAATATGAAGGGCATCGATTACACATTCGAATTAAAATCATTTTGTTGGTAATTACGCTGCAGCAGGGCAGTGTTTTATTTACACCATACTTGAGATGCCTATTGTGCACTTAATTAACAGGTGAGCAGTACTCAAACTTTTCATGTATATCATAATTGCATTTTGATAACAACATATACTAAATTAATATAGAGGAAACTTGTTTTTCAACAAAAATTCACATGTCAAGTATCTCCGGCAGGGCTGTCCATGCTCTATAGTGTTATGCTGGTATATGTCTTAAAAGGAGTTATAATTATTAACTAATAGTACCTTCTGAAGAGATCGTGTATATGTATGTATCTACATGTAAAGTAACTGTATATTTTCGAGGTATAGAGTAATTTGTATATTTGTTCGTATATACAGACTGGAACACAATGAAAACATTGTTGCAGAAATTAAGCTTCCCATTTCCTTTCCACAAAGGTTTAAATTCGATAATTGCAAACAGTACTTATATATGATTATTATTAAGTGTGTATAAAACTGATAACTGATACAATAAATATAATATCTGCAAAAACAATGAATCGCAGAATCTGCGAAGGATTTTGCACAAAGTAATTACGGTATAGATTTAAAAGATTATCTGGCATCAAGTATATTCTAACTTGTGCATTGTGAGTTGTAGCAAATTTTCCTGAATAACAAAGCCTCTGGGGATCGTTCCTGTAATACCTGACCTCCATATATGTACTGACGGTTTCACAACCCTCAAGAATATTCAAAGGATCTGCGGGGTCCACTAACAATATATGTTATTGTGCTGCACATGCTGTGCTCAATAATAAGAAACCAATCGTGCGGCCTCGGTATCAAATCATCTTCAAGTGTAAAATAAGGCTTTAAACTTATTCATGCTAATCCGTTTGTGTATCAATGTCCATCGTACATGTATTGCAAGTTAAAAGGAGTGTAGCAAGGCTCTGTAGCATTCAGAGTACATAATAAGAATTCTGAGTACGTAACAATATAATTTAAAATACATAATAAATATTCCATTCAGATGATGAATGTGCACCTCCGTGATTATTAATAGTTGTAATTATTCTTAAGTAACTCAATATAATCAAACTTTGCCACTGCAGGGATGAGTGAAGGTCCGGCACATAAACTGGCTGACAAGCCTTTTAACAAATGATAAAAGCGTTGTCACCCTGCATTTCTAAACTAAATTTGACAGGGTTACTGTTGCCTGTAAAGCATATGTATGTATATATACTTATGCAGTTACATCATGCTAAATTATATATAGAGACAGTGCACTAAAATGCATTCGATTAATTGAACGATAATAAATAGTCAATAATAATCTTTCTTGGTAAATTACATCAATGCCCTATCGAGCTATATCTTCCCATCGAATGTTCACTGAGCTACTTTCGAAAGCTAAATAATTGCCACTTGCGTTACTATTTTAAATTAGTATGTTCAGTCATTTGAAGGGGTTTTGTATTGAAACGAATGTTGCAATAATGATAACTGATAACATGCCAATCTCCAGGGCAAAAAACCAATGTTTCTCCGACAATGTAGCTAACTACTGTTTATCTCTATATGATGTATAATAACACCAGAAATACTTTCAAGTCAACTTTGAAGATGCAAAGGGTGAAAAACAAAGACATCTCTCAAAATCACGATATTCATCGATCCTCCTTCGTATTAAAGATGGATATTTATATTGAGAATTTATGTGAGAGAGAGAAATAGTGAACTAACAAGCAATAGAAAATAAAAGCCATCAGAAATGGAAACGTCCATAAATAAATCAAAAAGCGATTGCCATCGGAAATATTTTTCCTTGATCCTCACGCAGAGGCACGTCAATGAGCTGTGTGTATGTGATCATAATAAAGGATGCAAGGCAATTTTGGGCTTAAAAGAATGAGATATGAGGTTACTTTTATTTTACATTTAGAGGTCAGGTTCTATAGGTGTAGAGTTTCCTTTACTGCCAGATCGTACGGTGCAGAAAGGAAAACCAATTACCTCATATAACCTTTATAACAACTAACAAGCTTACTATTCTGTGTGGCTGTGTATGTCTGAGTGGATTAATTGTAATCAGCAATATTTTATGTTATCGATGCATGTCGTGTTCGATTGAAAGTCTGTAATTATTGTTTATCCCCAGAAAATATATATGTATTATTCTGTTAACGAGTAGCACCAACGATTTCTTTTTATGAAAAAGGGACAAATCAGACGTAAATTAAAGTACTCGAGCTACGTACGCAAGCCATAACAAATAAAGATACCTTCTCATTCATGAACCACCTCTACACACTTTGCCTTATTATTGTTTGAAGGCCTGAGGCACATCCAGTATTTCATGACTCACAGACGAGCTGACTTCTGAACGTCGAGCGGTACCGTCTGTTCAAGAGATTAATGATGTGCGATATGCTTTGCATGTGTATACTATTACAAAGTGCGCTTGTGGTCTGGAGATGCTCAATTAATTTCACTGTATTTTACAACTGGTTCTTACATTTTTTCACCTCTGGATACCTACAGATCCAATGATTTCAGATGTAAACAAGCGATGACCCTACTATTCACGAGTTTTTTAATAATTTTAACAACGAAACTATTTTAACTGCCAAACAAGCTATTTTGACGATAATACAAGATAGTTTAACCAAAGGATAAGGTAGTTCTTGCTAACTCGACTACAAATAAGCGGTTAATCTTACCTTTAAATCTGTATACATGATTACGTATTACGATTTCATTACTGAAAATGTGTAAAGGTCTCTATTAAAAATACCTCCTGTCATCAAATTACATTAGCATCGGTCTACTCGTCTGTTTTGTAAAATGCATTTGCAATTTGAAGCTCGTCTGACCATTTACGCTAATAATTATTTTTCATAAGTGCAATTACCTATTAGATTTTAGAATGTGCAGACAAGGCGAAGGTGTAGATGATGATGGGCAAAAACCAAAAACTGAATGCTAATTGTATCAAAGTATGGTGTTTGGGCCTGTGGATGACGAACGTGCCAGCAACCACAAAGGTCACCTATCTACTGACCATAGCAAAAGGAAACAATCATGATAATAATTTGAGAAGAAGCGTATGATTTTAGTTAAGATATCCAAATTACTTGTTATGTGCTCTAACAAAATGGTACAAGTATGTCTACACATATCTATATCTATCTACGTATAACGGCATATAAACAAAAATCATAGGGCACAAATAGTAATAATTCATGCTATTCTGTTTTGATAATATTGGCCATTATCTGTAATTGTGTGTGCTCGTATGTTTCATTAATTAACTATCAGAATTTATTCAAGTTCTTCCTTTGGGAGGAAGATTTGTAAAGGATACCTTTTGTTTGAGTATACAAGGTATTGGTAAATTTGGAAGCCCTGAGTTTTTGCGTAGGGCAGGACGTTTGGCAGTCACTTCCACATTAGATTCATCGTTGTATGTATATACTTGATGTGGGTAATGAGAAACAATGGTGTGTGCATAAATGTCAGACTTATGTTGTTGGAAGTGAAAGGGTGGCTGAGTATGTACGTGTTGCAAAAGAGGGTTTATATCTTTAATGTGTGATTTATAAAGTTATTACATGTGCACATGGTATACATTTCTACGTATAGAGGTAGAGGAGGATACTGTTTAGGCTATATAGGTGAGCTATTTTCTATATATGAGTAATCTCCTTTATAATGATTTACCCAGCGATATTTTATTAATCAGGGTTATCTAATATTGTTGTGGTAATAGATAGCAAACTGCAAGGGAATGGGAAAGCAGATATAGGAGAGGGTACTGGGAGCCAAGGTATAATAATGGTAAGGTTAAGCTGAACGTTCATGTCATTCACTTGATTATTCAATTACAACGCCCTTCTGACCTGCTATAAAAACCAAGTTGAGCCGTTGGAGAGTTATCAATTCATTCACCAGTTCTCACTGAAGCAACTACTTCTCCAACTCTCATAACAAAACATTTTGTCCCGTTTTCGGTTCAATCCCAAACAAAACTTCAACATGTTCACCAAGGTAGAAAATTCGTTACTTTACAAGCCTTTATTTTTCTTGATCGGTTTACTCTGTTCGAAATTTCAAACCTTCAGTTCACCGTTCAAAGCTACACGTTTGGAATTTAAATAAAAAGTTGTGGCTTAAAAATTGTTAGTAATCAAATCTTGTGAGCTCACTGACTTACTTATTTTCTGTGTTGATTTTAGGTCGTCGCTCTTTTCGCTCTCGTCGCCGCTGCCCAAGCCGGCGTTGCCTACGTTGACCAACACGTTGGTGCTCAATCCGAGCAAACCATCCGTGGTTTGGGATATGGTGGATTCGGAACCGTCTCCCACCAAACTAAGGTTAGTGTGTTGATAGGAGTAGTATTAGTATAGTAGTATCTGAATAAACCAGTATGACCAAAATGATTAACAAAATGTTCACACTTTTCTCCAGGCCGTCGACTCTGCCTTCTCCTCTGTCCGCAAGCACGATACCCGTGTGATCAACCCAGCTGTTGCCGCCGTCGCTGCCCCAGTCGCCTATGCCCCAGCTGCCTATGCTGCCCCAGCTTATGCCCAAGCTGCCTATGCCGCCCCAGCTTATGCCCAAGCTGCCTATGCTGCTCCAGCTTATGCCCCAGCTGCCTATGCTGCCCCAGCTTATGCCGGAGTCGCCAAGGTCGCTGCCCCAGTCGCCTACGCCGCTCCAGTTGCCAAGGCCGTCGCTGCCCCAGCTAGCCTTTTGGGAGTTGCCTACTCCGCTGTTCCCCAAGTTGCTCACCTCAACTTCGACGGATTCGGAGTCCACTACGGATATTAATTTCCCTTGATTGATTCATCAACCGAGTGAATAATACCTGAACAGTATATGGACCCTTTTCAAAATTTTTAACTTATTTCTGTCCCTGCGATGGAAAGTATTGGAAATAATAAAAGCCCACCCCGTTCTTAAGCAGACATTTGTTTTCTTACCTTTGCATTATTTACTTACCTACTTACCATGGCATTTAGAGCACTGTACATACCTTCATAAGCTATAGCATTACACATTCTTAGATTATCGATAATCATTACTCTCCTCAGATCATTAGCATTTTTAAATAGCGTGCAGAGGCTTTTTAAAGGAAACACAAGATGAAAAAAGTAAGAACCCGTTATGTAAACTTTCGGATGTTTGGGTACAAAAGTCAAGAATGATGAATCCAGTATATAAATAAATTGAATTTCCTTGCTTTTCCAGCCATTAAATTCTCTCGTTTCACAACTATTTTGTCAAGGGTGGTGTTCTTAAGCCAAAGGAGACGCGAAGTATAATTTGGAAAACGAGAAAGGATTATATGTTCCTAATGCTCTTCAATTACAACCTTAACCATTTACACAATGATTTCTAGTTTGATTTGTAGTTTTGTAGATGAACGATGAACTTGAAGATCTTTTACAAGTTTTTTCATCTTCTGGAAGCACAGAGCGGCTTCAGCTCTCAGTGTGTCGAGAGCTCACGTCTCATGCTGACCTAATTTTCTCTCGTCTGACGGAAGAAAAACTGGACTTGACCTATTTTTACTTGTTTATCTATCAACTGCGTCCACTGTACACACACACACACGGGTAACATGAACTCGAGCCATCGTATTATATTGATCTTATAATATACCAAAAAGCCATGCTTATTACACTTAACATGAGCAATCTATGTAGAAGATGGACAGGGACAAGACGTAAATGAGAAAGATGCAGAGATAGAAATGAAGCCCAACGCATGGAATACGTGGCATTTAAAACTACAGGATCAGCCTCCTCTCTTTAATACTAAAAGTCCTCATCGCTACCACGGAGCCATTCTGCCATCAAGTATCATCATCGTCTCACGGAGATCTTGCCGGAAAACCGTCATTCTTTATCTTGTAATATAAAAGTTTATTAAAATTGTATATATTAGGCATCCACTTCAAGGGTATGTATTATAATCCTTATATTCATACGAAAGATGCTTATAAGGGATTTACAACGCATCATGTTGTAGAAGTCATTCTGTTTCATTCGGTATAAAAGAATGACTCCGACAACAAGTTGCTTCTGCCTGTATGCCCGCACACTGTCCCTAATTAAAATGGGTAGTGCAAAGATCATTAGCATCAAGAATGGACAGAATGAATCGTTTAGACTCAACAGTTTTCACTTTTTACTACGTCGGCTCAGGCGCTTCTGCCTTTGATTATGTCCATCTCAGTGTGGCTACATTTGGATAAAAACTTCTTCAACTTAAACTTTGTACCCACATCCCATAAGATATAGAGAATGGTCAACTGTTGAAAAATAATTGATTTCAATAACAAGATAAAATACAGCAAGATGCTTACAAAACAAATCCGGTAACTATGTGCAACTTTGTTTGAACTCTCTGACTAAAGACGAACGTCCTGAAAAATAACTTTTCAGATTAACAGGATTTGCATAATTATTTATTTACATATACAGTAAATCTTTAGAAAGATTTACTGTCCAAGAGGTTTCTGATTCACTCAGAACTGATTTACTGTGGTGCAGAGATTTTCTGCTATATAGAAAGGCTCCTAGCCAGGTCTATACCATGAAGACACTGTTGCATAAAACATTAGCGGGCCTTGCCGAATCTACAATAGAGATAAAAGGCCTTGGAATGAGTACAGAGGACCGGCGTGTGTTAGATGATGTGGTGATTGTTCCGAGTACAAGGGTCTGCCTAATGGTCTAAGTGACAGGAGAGCATGTGAGGCCTGATTTTGCTAAGGAGATGGAAGCGATAGGCTAATTTTTATATAGGTGGTCTCTATACACCCCATTAGTTCACTGCATTGGTGATTGATGTTTTCTCCTTTGACTCAAACTACAGAGGAACCCGAGAGCATGTCGCTCAGCTCAAGGCACTTCGGGTCATAGATTCATTGAGAGAAGCAACAAGTATTTGGTGTTAAGTAACTTGTGGTCGCATTAAATAGCTTGTCCACTTCGAACATAGGCTTTGCATTTTAATTCCTCGACACTCGTACACAATCAGATGGAACACAGGTACACAATCAGATGCAATGTCCAGTTGCATTTGGGTTCCTGCCTGTATATTATTGTATCGATAACATTGCGACGACGATCGAACAGGCCCTCCCACCCTGCGATGATTAGGTTTCGAACGTATAGTTTGCATTCCCTATACCAATACAAGTATTGAAGCATTCAACTTATATATTTAGTTATTTCAAAATTTTTGTCGGCATCCTAACAATTTAATACAATTCCATAGAGTCGGGAGTGGAAGTGTATAATAGCTTATACATAAGATCAGGATCAGTGTTCCGTTTATATTTACTGTAGAATCTTAATACTTGGAGCTCACAAGGATCTCATGATTAAAAGAAAATGAACGTTAATATGGAAACTGCAATGAAAGCAACAGTGGTTTTTCATTTTAATGCTTGTTTTCTATTTTATCCTTACTTAAAATGATGGTTCTCGCCTGATGGATGTATAGTAGCTCGTGCACAACGTCTCTCATCCTTGTTTATTTTATCCATGTTATAATTTAGATTAGGGTTTGAGTATGAAAAAAAACCGTCGAGAATGATCAAATGCAGAGAAAAGATGTAGGAGGTTTTTAGGTGAATTGCGTTATGAAGCTCTCTTCATCGGCACCATAGCACGTATCATTTCGGCTGAATTCAAGTGATCAAATGAAAACCAAAAGGGATTCACTTGAATTTCGAGTAGCCCTAAAGGAAATTTTTTCTCCGCAGACAGACACTGTACAGAAACCGACCTAAAATCCAGCATGTAGGTACATGTCGAGGAAAGGAGCTTAAATGGAAAAAAAGATACCCAAAGCAGAAACAAAAATGACCCGAAACCAACCCATCATCAGCACCACAAGTAATAAGAGCGTTGTGTGCATTTATGCTCTGCTACTATATGTAAGTACATTAAACTTGTATGTATGTTACCCATACAAATTATAAGCATAGCTAGCTTGTATGTACTCACACGCTATTTGTTGTGGAAGTATGTTCTCTACATGATATGTATTGCGTAGTATGTACTTACATTGTATTTAGTTTAGTATGTACTCACATAGTGTTTATTCCATTAGTATGTATACACATGATGTTAATTGTACAGTATGTACTCTAATGTTGTGTACAGTGTTGTATGTACACGAATGATGTTCATAGCTCCGTATGCACATCAACGTTCAAGGAAGCCTGAAGTTTACTTAAGTCAGAGGCTTTCAAGTCAAAGGGGCAGTGGAAGCTATACGGGAGTGAGTCGGAATCAAAAAAGTGCATGTTCAGAAAATATAAGTACCTACTGGAACTACCAGTTGTTTACTTACTTTTGTTTTCAGTATTATAAAAGGTATGCGAAGATATAGAGAATAGAAGAGATATACATGGTAGTAATAATAGATGATAGAGAAGAGGAAGGAAAGGAACCAGCCAAACTAGAGTAAAGTTAAAAAGTAAAAACTCGTCCAGGTTTCATCCAGTTGCTCGGAAAGAACGAGACTGAACGCACTACATCTCTGTAATATTCTTCTGATCATCCCTAAACAACACCAATTTTCTCAAGTCTGTCTTTCTATCTGAGCAATCATCATCAACCCTCAGACGTATAAGCTTCAGAACTGGCTTTCGGCCACTGACACATTATTATCCGTGCTGCACATATCTTATATACATTTCATCTTCGAACAACGTGTACCAACGAAGTAAAATAAAAATTTATTCTAAGATAAGCTCAAAACTATCACCTGCAAGAACTGTCACTAAGTTGCCAAAATACTTGGTTCTATTGCAAAAACTCCAGGAGTATTAAGTGAGAAAGTTGCAAAAATAATTTTTGTATCTACATTTATCAAAGTTCTGAAAATTAATAAAATAATTTCTAAACCACATCGGCACAAAAAGCAGCAAGTCTTAGAACTCCCCACTACTTCAAACACTTGACCAGCCTTGAATTTAAATGAATTTTGACGTTATATCTTATTTAGAGTGAACTCTTTAAATTGTCAAGTGCTGACAGTTGGGAGAAAAGTGAAATTCACGATGTCAATCAAATGTGAGAAACGTTGCTTCCCTGGGGACCCAGATTTGGAATTGAACTTGAAATTAATAGAGAAAACTTCAGATAATTTACCTTCCGTTCTGTACAACGTTTTTAAAATGGAAACGGAAGATTTTTCTGATGATTTCCATACTCCAAACTCCAGTCCAATATCCAGTCCACAATCGGTTACTTCCCATCCATCCATTCCATCACCGACGGACTCTTCCACAAGTGCCTCATCTAACTACACCACAACGCATGATTTGGTTCGTCTCATCACCTCCAATATTGCAAATAGTCAGAGGAGCAGCTCCGTCGACTCTTTTGACAGTCTAGCCGATGCGGACAGCTTCATTCATCCTCGCTTCTTGCTCGATCCCGCCCAGGGGATGATCACCACGGAGGAATCAGAAAATGTGGAAGGAAATCAGCAGAGAAGGAAATCTTCAAAAAGTACAAATAAATCGAAATCCTGTGAGAAGAAACGAAGCTCAAAAAATGTAAGTATATTTTATCTCCGTTTTACTGTATTTATATATTTTTATACTTTCATGAACATGACGAGAAGAATTTTTCATAAATATGTCAGCATTTGAATTTATTTATTTAATGCTATCTTAATTTATTTCAATCTGCAGTCTTTATTTTTAAGCAGTTTGTTAATTACTTGCTATTTTTGTGAAGGGGTTTTATGTGTGCATTTTTGTCGACTAGTTCAATATAAAATGTCCTTTTTTTTTGTTTTTGCCTTGTAATTTTTTGTGGCAACGTTTGATGTACCACAATTTATTTAATCAATGGAATGATTAGCTTGGAGAAAATTTCCTTCCGTTGTTGGAATTTCTCCGCGGATAGAATAAATTTCACAACCTTTCAACCCAAACTGAGATAGGTTTTGTGTATACTTCGGACGTCATGTCTGTTTTACACTTCAACTACATAATAAATGTTGTTTTTGTGAATCCTTATAGGCAAATCCAGTGGTGAAGCAGAAAAGAAGGTTAGCCGCAAACGCTCGTGAGCGCCGACGAATGCAGAATTTAAATTACGCCTTTGAAAGACTCCGTTCCGTCCTACCGTCCATTGGGTCCGACCGTCAGTTGTCTAAATACGAATGTCTTCAAATGGCTCAATCCTATATCAATGCCTTGTGTGACCTCATAGAATAATAACTTCTGCCCATCACTTCCCAGGCAGAGTCTCCTTGTTATTATTTCCCCCTATTTTATTAAACGAGAGTACATAAGCTACTCTATGATGGAGTTAACACATTAGACCCTAACTCTTCAAGTAGCCGTCGCGGACATTATGTATGAATTCAAACTTTAAAATGTCATATAATTATTAATAACGTTATTTTTATAATTTATTTAAGATGAATATTTATTATAAAATAGTGATTTAGAAGATTTTTGTATTGTTTTGTACTTGAATGAAATTTGTATAGTAAGTTAAGCAAAGATTTTAATAGGTGATCTAAACCTAGATGATGTATTTTAATTAAAGACAATAAGTAAAAAAATTAAATACTAAAATATCGTTTGGCTTCCAAACAAATTCTCACAATAATATTTGTCTTCCAAATTGAAGCTACCTAGATTATTATAATGCCTAATTTACTTAAAGAAAAGGGACCTGTGATATATTGTAATTGTAATAATATTTTGTCTCCTGTCCAACTGCCCTGCCACCTGCAAGGTAGCGTAAACGGAGAAGTACTGAAGACAAAGTAAAGAATCCTTAACATGTACACTTTATATAACATGTACTTATATGTATATAAGTATACACTAATTCCAATTACTATCAATGGTACAGTACTTCAATTATATGTGGCATACAGAGCAAACCGAAAAGAAAACAAATGTTCCGCCATGAAAATGATTGTAATGCAAACTAAGTTAGTTTTTTTTATGGCGGAGATGAAAAGCTTTGGAAGTGTAATAAACTTTTGAGATGGCGAAAAAGGAGAGGAAAGTTAATGTGAGATAGTAAATTTTTTCAAGCATCTTCTGCATATAATCCTCCCACCGCTAATAACTAATGAGGTGATTTGTATGCAAGCGGAGTTGCAAATCGATGAATGTCTCATAAACTAAATCACATGATTCATCTATAAACCGGAGCGAAATCTACAATATCTTTATTCTTGTACATAGAAGTTCATACATATGCTGTATAGATACTGATCTGAAGACGCGACAGGCAAAAGACTTTAAAGTAGGTACTGACACGAGCATGGAACTTGATAATAATATAGTTTTTAAACTCTATATTCCAGCACTCTTCAATACATAATTCCATACTCTCTCATGAAGACACTGTAGCGCTATTCCTAGTTTTTTCGCAATGCACAATGAATTTTAAACGAGAAATTCCAATCAGCTCTTTGCTTTCACAGCAGCGTCTTAATTAACAAAAGATAGTTAATTTTTGACAAAATCATGTTAACCATTAAAACGCTGATTTTATTGCAACTTGCAACCTCGTTCAATAAGCTTCTTCTACATTCGCCGCACTGCTAAACTCAAGAATATGCTGGATTTTAGGGCAACGTTATATTTACAAATGCAAAACTTGTCTGGAATCCTCAAACTTCGTAACTTTAGCAGTGCCCTCATTGTTTTTTGTCCAGGGCAAGCTATTAAAATTGAACTGGAATTAAAATTACAACCGCACCTATAGCATGTTGCCAGCTCTTGATGTTATTTACAATCCTCCAGTTTGACATCATTTTTCCTCTTAACGTATTAAATATACATACTCATATTCATGTATAACATTGGAGTGGTATGGAGAACAAGGTTTTGGCAAAATTCTGGTAAAATCAACAAATTTTAGTGCTTGTTAGGGTTGGAATGCAGTGTTGAAGTGACAACCAACAATGAAACTCGTTGTAAATTATTCTCGCATAAAATCTGGTGGCTCATTTGATTGCTTCTTTCAATTCTAAGTGCTCCGTGTTTTTATCGGTTTCGAGACTTTAAAATTGTGTACTTGGTTCATTCACGAATTTAGTGTTTCGATTTGCATTGATTCCATATGTTTAGATTATGTACATCGTTCAAAATTGTACATGGGTTGTGTTCACATCATTTTGTCAATGATCTTCTATTGCGCTATTATCGGGATCGAACATTAAAGGGGAAGTTTAAAGATATAAATTACTGGAAGCGGTACATGTTGTGCATGAAAGCGCTGTGTACGGCGGACTTGGTGATTGCCGATTATCGCAGATAAAGTTTCAAAGTTATGGTCCTGTTCATCATTCGACAGAGCACCCCCAGCTATAGAAAATGACTATTGTTATGAATTACCACAAAGCATCAATTGCTGTAATACTTTTGCATCTCCACACTTAAGAGAAAATTAAGAGGAAAAGCATTCAAGTAAGATTTAATAGTTATTGTTGAGAAATTCAGATGTAGATTTGTATGCACACTTATCTGCATTACACTCATTGTAGTATGAAGAGATGCTTTCAGAGGAAGTTTAAAAAATAGTGGCTGTAACTCCCTATGAAAAATGATGTAAATCGATGGAATGCCTTCAATTAACAGCTTGAACTTGATCTGAAAGGAGCAACTAAAGTAATTATTATAGTTACAGCGTGCAAAAGTTTCCTCGCAGTTTTCGGATTCAAGTGGTAGTTTATAGGATCTGACTTAGGTAAGTTAGCATACATATATGCCTATGCATATATCTATAAGTACATACTTGCCCAGCTTTTTTGCGCGTTTTGATTTAATACATGGGCATCCTAGTAAATTTCTTTTTATTGTTATCCTCACAACAAATTTTTATGTCTTCATTGAAAGCCATTTTGAAATAATCGTTTTCAAGCTCAGGAGCAATGTTTTAATTTATTGTTGTTGTCCACACGATACGATGTGTTGATGCGCAAACCGTACTTTAAAACTGTAGCAGTAAGTTTGCTTTCGTGTGCAATTCCATTTCAGGCTGTGGGGCTGCCATTCAATTTCATTGCAATTCAAACAACTTTTGGTTTTGAGATGTTCACGTCTGACGTAATCTCATCATTTTTTTCACACACACACACACGTATAACCTGTACTAACATGTAGAATATTGAATCATATGAAATTATCTCAACAACATTTATCATCTCGATTTACTACTTCAGTGGCTGAATTACTGCTTCTGGAATTTTCGACATCTACTATACTATAGTAGTAACACTAATAAAAAACTACCCTCATCTTTGCTCCGTTGTCAAAATTTTTAGAATTCTTAAATTAAGTAAGCAACCTGCACAAAGGTGCACCAGTTATTACAAATACAGTATACGTATATCTACATAATACAAGGGTTATAGATGATGACTTCGTATGTGTTCATAAGATACACAATGGTATACATACATGGAGGTACGTTCATTGAAGTAATAAATCTTTCTTCTGTAGTGACATTTGACGTGGTTTCGCTCAAGAGTAATTAGTCAGCTTGCTGGAGTCTACTACAGCTGTAAAGTTGTTTTCTCTGTCGTATGTATAAGTACTACAGTAGCTACTGAACTAACATTGTTGAATGTTGGCTTACAAAATGAACCCTTCAGAAGCTGGATGCCTACTGGAACTGATGTAATACTGTTTTTTGGTGTAACTGTATTTCTCCATGGTGTCTGTTTCTTAATTTAAATCAGAAACTTGCACAGTCCATTTTTTATTAAAGATTTCAATTGTATTTTTACTTGCACTTATAGAAGACTTGTATCTGTAGTTAGAGTATATACTTATACATATTAGTTTAACGTATAGATTTCATTTAGTGTATCAATTGCGTACATACTGTAACACTAAGTCGTAATTTAATGCGCGGGTTTTAATACAATGACAAGAAAATAGTAAAACATAAGTAAATTCAATTCAACAAACTACTTGACTCCACAAACAACGATTTAATGTTGGGACACAATGGAAATGTGAAACAGTTCATTTTGCCTAATGGACTTCAGCAGGAGAGTAAATGGACATCAGATAGAGCGCAGCGCGTGTGAAATGCAATGGAGGAAAAAAAATGAGACGCGGACCACCAGGTAAGACACACTACTCACTTGACTCTACGACGGCTCTTCTTCGGATCTCGGCATGACTGCCTTCATTACTTTCGTGTAAACATTAAGGTGGTCATAATATAATTTCAATCAGTGATGCGTATCAAATGTAAATAATATATTCCGTACAGTTACGCATACTATACACTATTTCCATGTAAGTAGCAACTCCAGTTTGTGGTAAAGTGGTGGTCTGACCCGCCCTGTGGAGTCATGTGTAATGGATGTTGGTTCCTGAAATAACTTCGCATATATACACGATATAAGCTCTCTTAAGGAAAAGTTAGTTCGTCTTGATTAATTAATAAACAGAATCATAATGCAGAGTAGAAAATCAGGTGTAGGTTCTGTATATATATCTACATATACTTTATCAGTATGCTTCATACTATAAAATGTTCACCACGTTAATAAAAATGAGATTCACCGGGTTACATACTACTTTAATATTGTGAGGAGAATTTTTATGTGAAAGCTACTGAGAGGTTTACACTATCTTTAGTTACCGTACAAGTATACAGCAAGATGAAAGCATGAATGCAATTCGTAAATTAATATGGGTGCTTTAATATGTGCACGCATATGTAAAAAAAATTGATCCCGTTCATCATGGTTCTCTCTAGCATCCTATGAGGCAGACTTTATGTATTCTGTACTTAACTTAATATGCATTAACAATTCTGGTTTGCTTCACCCTTCATTTGAACCTTACTGACTTAAACGTATAGCTTGCGTGATTTGGTTTCTTTAAAAGACTCATCGAGGAAGATGTTTATTTATAATGCTAAAGACGGCATGTTTTAACCTGAATTGTTCGATTTTATGACTCCAGAGAGACGCAGTGGTCAAAGGTAGCCATTAGTTGTGGGTTCCCTCCAGTGAATTTAGTATGCCTTTAAATCAAATTAAGTCACGGTGGTCTAATATAAATACGATATAAAGATCAGAAATAAAGCATCTTTATGGTTGAATCAAAGTGATGTGAAAAGTATAGTGCGGAGGAGTCGTTAACAAAATCACAAACGAGCAAAAAATTAATTGTAAGAATTTTTCGTGATTTTAATTAAGCATAATTATACATGTAGCTCCTAAACTCAGAGTTTAGTAAGTACTCACATTTCGGTTTGCTTTATTAAAGCGGATTCACACAATCAATACTGTCTGGTTTTAATTTAATTACACATGCAGTGACGACCTATGTGGCAAAACTCAAACGTGGGACTACTGGTAACTAAATTTACTTAATTAAAACTAAAGTTTTGAGAAGCAAATAAACTTAACAATGAAACATGAACTAGATCTGACAGCGTGTGTTTCAGGTTACAGGTATATTGACTATCAGTGGGGAGATCAAGGGAAGATCAGTCGACTGTCCAGTATTTCTTTCATCACAAATCCCTTCAGTTGTTGCTGACTGTAGTGCCCACTGCATGTAACTACGGAAGGGAGAGCATCAGTGTTCTCATTCAACATACATGCTGAATGTAAGTAGATGAAAAATTGAAATAAAATTGGATTAATTTGTACGAGTGAGATCTAGAAGTAGAATCTGAGGAAGTGTAGTCGTTGTAATACGATTTTACAACATCACAGGAAATGGATTCAGTTGGTTTTTGTTCCAGGATTTTTTGTTGGCCTTTTTTTGTGGTTACATGTTTAAAAATGTATAAAGAATACTGTTGGGAAGAGCTTGACCGATGCTATCCACATGGACAAGATGTGTACTATTAGGAGAGACATTGTGTGAGCTACCCTAAAAGTTGTTCTTATTAAGAATTCTGCTCGCGAGTGCCCAGCAATCGGACATGTTCAAATTAGCCTCCGAGTCTTGTCATGTCAGATCTTATAGATTGGGCAAAGGCAATTTTCACTTTCAATTTTTTCTACTCATATTTTTACTGTATTTAACTTGTCTCACCTTCTGAGAGCTTAGAATATTCAGTCCAGAAGGAGGATGTTGCGTCGATACTCTGTATATTTGACATTTGTATGTACAAATATCTATTATCGTTTAAAAGTAAACCAACTCACTGACCCAGAGTGTATATGACTTGCTTAAGACTACCACACGCACAGTGTAAACGGACGGACAGCTTACAAACACTAACTACACAAGTTCATGTTCCTGTCTTCGCACCCGACAATAAAAACGAAATGAGGTCAGATCCAGATTATCCATCTATTGATTCATGATCCGGTCCTTATCCATCGTAATTTCCATCTCTACAGCTCTCATTTTTTCAAACTCCAGCCACAACATTTTTAACACCTTACCATCTCTGTCCATTCAGTGGTTTGGTGCGACCAACAGGTGAATGGCGTATATATATTAGCTTCTATTTTTACAGATCAGCCAGATTCTGTGAGTCTTAACTCAAATTTAAAACCCTTATTGACCCACATATTTGGAATGATTGGACTCATAAATTTTACATGGAATTATTACTAAACCGCATTCATGAAGTGTTGGGTGTGAAACTGTCCATTGCGACCACCTTGCCTACTTTGACCGTTGAATGGGATCTCAATAATGGATTTTTAATAGAAACATACTATTTCATAAACTGTCCGACACTTGAATTGACTTGGCACATTGAACCTATAATCATTTCGGTTGTTCGTATGCGTAGGTACTTATTTGATTTGATTGGGGCTTCCAGGGTTTTCCATTACTTTACATGGACTGGGAAATTCACTATTTTTTGGTTAATTCTTGCTCTTGTTTACTAAAAGCGTCAGAGTATGTTATCCCGTTCAAGAATTTTATACTGCTAATTGTAATTCAAGGGTTATGCACAAGTAAATAAATATATTCGTTCCAGCTATCGGTTATTCTGAACTTTATACATAATTGACTACGGCAAAAGAGGATACCTTAAGCCGATTGCTGACTACAGACGAGCATATGTTAAGTCAACTGGTTGATTCGGAAAATACGTTATGCCAGTTAAGCAGACACATTTGGTATTAGGTTTATCCCACATATCCGTTTATCTCCCATTGTCACCAGACTATCCTTAACTAGCGGCACCAGCGATGTACCGTCTTCGTCAAGAGCGTCTTGTTATTTTGGAAGTACAGTAAGTTGTAAATACTTGGGGATAACAGAAAGGACGATGATCCAAATTAAACTGTTGTTGCCCGAGAACTTGCATAAATTAAGAGATAGGGTAATCACAGTGGCAAGTAACAGGAAGAAATTCGAGTAGTCGAAAAAAATAGACTGACGATGGGAGAATATTGAATAAGCCAGTAAGTATACTAGTGCACAGTACGTATCTGGAGTAGTAGTAGCGGAATACGGGACTACTTAGTGTACTAAAATCAACGATCGAAGCAGTAAACAGCAGATCACATGTATGTAGTCGGTATATACACAATATGTGGAACAATATAGTAAAGTAGGCTGGAAAATTTACAAAATCTTGAGACAAATATAGTGAATTGCTATTCAGCCCAGTATTGTGGTACTGTTGTCCGTCGTTGTTTTATCCTTGATTATTGGTTTGTATATAAAACGAAGAAGCACCCAAGTCTTAAGTGCATTTCCCTATCTTCTCCGGTATTATAGCTTGTTTTCGGAGCTCATTGGAATTCTTGAAGGGTACGGAGTGTAGCCGATCTCGTTTTTTCCTAATCATTCATTCTCCGAGTTGCTACACAGTATCTCTTATTTGTTGATGTTGGTTGTTCCTACTGTTGGTGTGTAACGTTACTGTTCTTGCTTTCATTGCTCACTACTGTGAAACAAACTGCGTCGACTGGCATCCCGACTGGTTATCTATTTTCTTAAGGCTTCCATCCCCCAAAAAACATATATGCACGTATGCTGATGAGGTTCGGGGTTCAGAGAAATTAATATTCATAGAGGTGCAATCAACATGTAAAAGAAAAACAGTAAAAACGAGGAAAAATCACTCATATTCCTAACTATCTGATGGAATATAAATTTTACAGCTGTACAGGATAATTTATAGAATTGGTCTTCCTTTTACAATAGTTGGTCCTTTCGAATTCAAAGTAAATCATGCATGTAAGACATGAAATTGAGGTCAGGATTCTTCCACCTTCGTGTGATACTCCTAGTTATTATGACACTAGTACGTTTATTCTTATCCATATCACAATTTCCTTCACTTGATTTTATATTTAATATCATATCTCTGATTGTAGTTAGTGCATCCTTACCTCTCTCAACCCTCATAAAACCAGAAACGGAAATGGAGCATGTCGATTACACCTGTTTGGTGCATACACTCAAGTCAGTAGTGGTCCTAGTCTTTCTCGGAGTATACATATTCATAAAGTATAGATGAAGAAAGCTATAAAATTGTTCAGGAGAACTGGAAACGGGGCTAGATATTTAAAGGAGAGCATCTCGTCGCACGCGGCTGCTGTGACCGCACTTATTTTCTATTTTTTATTCCAATTAAATCCTTCGTAGGCCACAAGATCTCAACCCAAAGTGTTCATGATTGTGACTGCGGACGAAATTTTTCTGGCCCAAAAATCCGGTACACAACCAACAATAAGTACCTTTCTTCAAATTATTATAAAGATAGTTAGGCATATACTTTAAGAAAATTTTAGTATGTACATGGAACACGCTTACACTACATACTTGTGCAAGGTATGGACTGTTCCGATACAAATCCTTGATTCAGTATCTTTATTTTTGTAAAGATGCCTTGTTCTAAGTTTATACTTCCAGCTTCGAAGTTCCAAACGAATCACATAGAGTGGAAACAGTAGAAGAGGTAATATGTGTGTAAGGCTGTATACCCAAAGTATGAATGAGACTTGACTGCATCACCTATCATTAAAATATAATAAACGGAACCGAGCGTCAGATTGATTTATTCTCAAATCATGTTCGTTCCCTAATTTTCTCCTGTGGTACTAAAACCATAACCCGGATTCGCCTATGAGGAAAGATTAGAAAGAGACGACTCCTGAAGGAGCTATCAGAAATGGACCAGTCCGTTGAAACTTACATAATGTAGGTCAAGATGCGTGGAAGATTGAAGTTAAGAATATGTTTTAGGGCTATTGGCTTCGGCTGATTAACAGAGGCAGGACAGGTCTATTCTTATACTCGGCGGTGTGCAATCAAAAGGTTTTATTTTAAATTAAAGGTGTGATTTTGAAATATTGAATGGGAAATTCTTAATTGTGCTTCCCGTATACAGGAATAACGATATAGGGGCTCTAAGCAAGCAGTAGCTTCTTGTTCTTGTCCACAGCAGACAGGGTGCAGAGAGTGGTTTGGGTAGAAATTATTATTCCTTGATGTGTCGTTGGATAAGTTTTAATGGTGGATCTCCCACCATTCCCGGTCATTATCCAATGTCCATCAATTAGAGCGAGAGGCAATTAACAGGGCTGAAAATAGAGTTAATTTTTTTGTATTTCCCCCTTTGCTTGTTTACCTTGTTCTATATATCCGAAATACATCAGAGGAAGAAGTCGATCGAAGTACGAATGATAATTAGATGAAGATAATGAACGAAAGAAAAAGTGTAAAAGACTTTCGATGGAATGTCCAGACACGCATTACTCCTATATTATCTATTAATGCAATCACAAAATACTTTTTATTTACGTATTGAAGTTGGATGGGATGGAGTAAATGTGTTGTAATTCCCCGCAGAAAAGTTGTAGTAGCGTCTCATTTGTCGCGTGACGTGCATTAAAAATATTGATTTGATATTGATTGCAACCAGTCTATGTTTATGATCAAGAAGCTAGCAATAAATTTAGAGCTTAAAGGAAAGTTTGTAGTAAAAAACGTAATATGAAAAAATCCTGAGAAAACCACCTTAGCTACCACCTGTTACCTGTTCTTACTTGGTGTCGACATCGGACTTCGTCAGATCATTGCAATATACTATATTCCTAACTGAGCACGCAGTGTACTTCAAGTACGTACAAATATAAAAGAACACATTGTATTTCTATAACTCTCATACAACCAATGCAAGTTTCAAATAGCATATGTATTTTGTCTCAAATTAAAAATATAAAACATGATTGCGTATTATGACTATTGTGTATTTACAAAAAACGAGTAGTGTATACCCCACTATGTGTCTACGTCCTTCCCGTTTGCTGCCTTGTGTGTAAATACAAACTCATTGTTAGCCTTTGGCTCATGCTTGCTGTGTTAAACATATTATGAGATCTGTCTGACCATATGGCGTCCATTTCCAAGTAAAAACTTGTATTACTGAATACTTTTATGTATGTATTACATATGTTAATACTGCAGGGGTAATGTAAAATGCTTGGAAAAGTGGGGAAGACGGCACGGAAAGAACACAAGCCCTAACAATGAGCATAAGCTTACATATATCCCGGGTTTTCAACTGCCTTTGGGTGTTTTGTTTAGTCTTGTGGCAGACAGGTTGAGCGTCCGTTTGGCGCGTGCCAATAATGCTTCTGAATCATATGCCTCTTCCTGTCTATACAAGTCAGGTGACTCCGTTTTTACGCACTTTTCCAGCTTGTTTACCTTTTAGCCGTTGAATATTTCAAGATATTTGATCAGCAGAACCCTGGCGTGCATTCATATTTCCGGAATCGCTAGTAGCACTGCACAAAAATGTTATAACTCCGCAGTGAATCTCAGCAATCAATGTTGATGTTCATCTACAATATAATTGAGAATGATAGAACACACTTTTGCAGTGACTACGGGCGTTCGTCATGGATGATATGTTCTATCCATTATATCGCATTGTAATCGTAACTAGACTTGTGAAAATTTACATCGTAACATATAAGTTTTGATTATATTTGCTGTGAAAAACAAGTGCAACTTTTTTGTATACCTGCATGAAGGCCTCACAATAAGAGAATTAGTGCAGCCAAGTATGATTTAGTAATAACTCATAAAAAATTCAAAACATAAACAGTATCCGGTATCCGCGATAACAAATGACTGGCACATAGCTAGCCTTCAGCAATAGTTTCGAACCTATAGCGCATACAAGATTGATGCTGTATTTCAAATTTGATCGGTAATAATTTATGAAGATGAATCTGTAAAATATGGAGATGAGTAAAGTGGAAACACGGCTGACTGGATTTTGAATGATTGGGGCTCTCCAGTGTAATATTTTATGCATGATTTTCTGAAGAACCCTGCTAACGACCTCCAGCAACGCAATAATACATTGCTTGTGTTGAACTTGGTGTAAGTACTAGTAAAGATACATTAGTTTTGTATATGCAAAACTTTTAAATTCTATATGAATACATCTAGCGACTAGTGATATCATGTAAGGGACTCATATGGAGCACCACCATATTAATTAAATATGCAGCAAAGCTGATTCGTAATTATTTCTTTGTCCTCCAGGCCACGGCTATAGTCTAGATATTGCGTTGGTCCATACTCCATAATGGTATATGTAAATGTGGTTTGGATCATTGATGTTTAATAACTTTGAGTGTATTTAGCTTTAAATTATTACATGTCGAACTTCTAATACTATTATAGCGTGTCGATTCAAGTGGATATTTGCAAAAATCGTAGTAACATGTTGCCACTGTCAGTATTTGAATGTAATTAATATTTTGACGAACCCTTGTTATAGTTGATATTTTCTAAAAATATATTTATTGGAATGAGATTTACTAATACTGTTTGGATTTGTATATTTCGGATCCCCAATTTTTCGTCAGTTATCAAAATGTCAGTCGACATTCGTCAGCGATCATTTCATTGGAAGGGTAGCGTTAAAACTAGATTTTAGTCTACATACAAGACATTATGGATGGATTCTCTCTGGTATAGTTCTGGTCAGTATTTCAAAATGAGGCTGTGTTTTGAAACAATTGTAACTATGGAAAATGTCTTGTGGTTTTACAGCTGATATAGCGGAAAAGACTGGACACTGAAGTCGGGAATGTGACAAAATAATGGGATAGTAATGGACCGAAGACGGATGATCTATCCAGGGAGGAAAGCAAAGATACAAGAGTCAACGAGCTGTTATAAGACTGATCAAGGGTAAAGGTTGGTAAGTTGTAATTTCCTTCCCGTTTAATTTTGCGGTTGCCTGTTTATATTGATAGTGTTGTGTGTTTAATTCTGTGTATTTTTCTGTGGAAGAAACTATTGGGTCCGAGGAAAATCAAACATGAAGCTGTCTGGCTAAGTACGAAATGGGAAGGTCCCTTGGTAGGGTCACCATTATTAAGAACTCATTACGAGAACAAGCAGGTAATAAGGCACAATCGAAAATCAAATAAGTGTGTATGTATGCTTTTACGGAAAATCCCTAATACTTTAGTGGTTACTTTCTTGTCTTTTGTACAAAGAATGCTTTAAATATCCTACATCATTTATTGAAGGAGGCTTTTCCGGGCGTGGAGTTCTTTCAGTACACTGTATATATGTACGGATGTAGTGAAGTAAAGGGTTGATTATGACTGTGGCCATATATGAATATGAACTTACATGCGTGGTAACTGCGGGTAGAATGAGTGGGTAGAAGATTATCTAACAAATACTGTACATATTTCAAATTCTATTCCTTTCATTTCACAAAAGCAAGCCGTTGTTGGTTTTTCTTTCGCATCCTCTTCTTATCTTATCTGTGGACTCCTTTATTATTCAGTAATTTATTTAAAAAATACAAGGTACCGATAATTCACCCCTTTCCTCCTCATCACACATCACCTGTGTACTTTTCATTTTACCCTTTTGTACCTTATTACACCAAACAACCCGAATACCATCCCTTTTGATACACCTCAATATGTGTTAAACTTCCTTTCGTATCTAATAATTCCTGTCCTCAATCCACTCTAATTATGTCTGAGGTGATTTCTTCTGTGGATGATTTAGGAAGTTTGGAACGGAGTGGAGAAATCTGACTGTTGCTATCTCCTTTCGATTCTTAATGACGATAATTTTTTACGCTGTTGATTTGACAGGCCAGCACCCTTTCTTTCCCTTAACCGTCATGGGCCGCCTGGTGGTATACCGCATCAAAGTCACTCTTGGCAAAAGTTTTAATGGTTCGTCTTACTCAGCTTTTGGACTCTTCGACCTCTGTATTTCCGTCCTACGTCAATACTTCTATGATTATGTCTTCCAAGGTGTACGTCAGGAAGCTGAATGGGAGGAATTTGGAGAAGAGCCATTACTTGTTAGTATTGCTTGCTGTATAGTACAGGGAGGAAATTATAGGAAGATTTTAAATCAAACATGAAATATGATATTAATGTATAAGGAAGGTACTAAAAGCGCACTTCTGTATGACGGTAGCATACAGAGAGGTAGATATGTAGTAGGTATGTACGTAAAAGTAAAGCTTTAAAATGCAATCTTCATTTTCAGAAAACAATGCAGAAAATATTATAAAGATTTATTTCACAAAAGCATTCTAATTGAGAATGCACATAATATATGCTGAACAACTTGTCTGGTTGTGAGATATTTAAAAGCACAATAATTAAGACAATAAATTGGAAAATAGAAACCAAAGAAATGAATAGTACAGCTAATTAAATAAACCATAACTGACTATTGAAGCAAGAACAATAGTTTGGAACTTATAAGGTAAAAATGTCGTTGGTGCTTGCCCATAATGGCACCAGCCCGAGTCAACATTGTAGGTAATTGCTTGACAATAATAATCCCACTTGCAGAGGTCATAAACTTCTGCTTTTTCCGATTCTCTCATTGCCACTGAACATATTTCTCCGGCATTGAGATAACATCCCGACCTGTTAAAAGTTGCTTTAGGCCACGTCTGGTTGAACTTTGGTGTGCCGGGATTTGCCTTCATATACGTCCAGCGTCTATAAATATTATCATCGCCTGATTTGCATAGACACTCTTTTTGATCCGTAGGTACAAAGCAGTCACAGATTACAGTGTGCTTTCCTGTGTCGTATATGTCTCCATAGTCCATACACGTAAGACCTTGAGGACATTCACTCGTATCGCCCGCTTTAATACAAGAAATAAGCGATTTATAATTAATATTAATAATCAATAAGAATTCTTATAAAATTCAGGACACAGTTAATCCCCCGAAGCTTGCTTAAGAATAAAATACATACATGCAGATGCATGGAGTTTGGGATAATTTCCACGTAATAAAGAGTTTTTCAAAAATGGAAGACAATTATTATATTGTAAAAATATTTAGTATCAAATATAGTACATGAGAGGTTTACGTTTTTTGCACTGCTTAAACATCGGCTCGGGAATTTTCCTATCGTCGTCCTCGTCAGTTGTCTGATTTGATAAATGTGGGAACAACCACAAACAAACTATGACAGTAGTACATGTATGTGTATGTAACATTGTTGCACGTGGCACTAGCTTCTTCTAGTGCTATTTTCTTATTTATAATACTGTTATTTTATATGTACACTTTTGCAATAACGATAATGTGTTTTAATTGTATGAAAGTAAAAGTCCATGCTTAAACAATGGGACAGAGTATTACAGAGAAAGAAACCATGTTTTTCACTGATGCCGCATACCGCTATGGTATGAGGTATTGGATCAAAATAAATTATCCTAATTTAGTAATTTTCCCCGTGTACTGTGTAAACCTGTAGTACAATCTTAGGAATTTAGTGCACTTTTCTGCCCAGCAAGTTTGAATAATAAAACAGAAATTTAAACTCCCGTAAAAAGAACCTTCAAAAAGTTATTGGTATGCATGTCATTATTGTTCTTGGTAACTGTAACGATAACAATAATATTCTAATTTATTGTTATTTTTTCCATCAAATCACGCTCTTGTTGATATTTAGTTGTTAAGTAATACAATATAAATAAAATATATAAATAAGATATAATAAAGCAGTATGTAGCTTTAATTTAGAAATGCTACACTTTCACTTTCGTCATATTTGCATTGTTAATTAGTAGAAGGCCTTTTAAGGCGTCGTGTATATTTCAATATTAAATTCTTCTTCAATATATTCACTTTGGGTAAATGCAGACACACAGGGGCAACTGAATATCCGAATAGTTATACTACACTAATTTGACACACAGAGTTGAATTGATTTAGATAGTTTGGTTCTGATCGCGTGAGAAAGTTGTTCCTGGTAGAGAGAGACAGCAATTTTGAAATACATACGTGAAGTGCCCAAAATGAAAACAGTAGCAATCAACTTCACATGAAGTATCCTCTTGTGCATGATGATTGCGTTGAGAGAATGTAATAATATGAAAATGAATGAATGAATGTGATCATAATTATTCTATATTAAGCATTACCAAGTAATAAATTATTTAAAGAAAAGTCAGACCACCGTTGCTCGGATCGTATGTATGTAATTAGTCGTGATATTTCAGTGAGGTAGGCCCGCATTTACTCCATCCATCATTTTCATACCCTTTCATTGTTTCACTCTATAGTTCTCACTCTGCCGTTGTACACAACGACTACTTCTTAATCCCCATAAGGAAGAAAATGAAGATAGAGACTGTGAAAGGAAGTTATGTAGGCACTCTGCGTGTGTAGCACACATTTTTGGGCATATTATTTAAGAAATAAATCAGACAACCAACCGCACACCGAGCTTACTGCTTCCGGGTAATGTGGGAACGCATTAAGGAAATTTTAGAGATGAGGAGGGCGGTTTTAATAACACATTTATGCATCCTTCTGTTCACTATTCTATGAAATCTTATTCCAACCAAGTCACTTCAGCCTATTGTTACATATTATCTAATTTTTAATAATTCCTACAAAAACGGTTCTTTTTATAAATCAATCCATGGAAGTTACTTGTTTTTAATTGTATATACATATTTTAGACTATCTGTATGAGGATAATTTCATTTTAATAATTAAATTAATGTTCTCTAGTGTTTTGATAAACCGTAACCCTTTTACTGCTCAACATTTTCCAATTTTCATAAATTTTACCACCACAACCTTCAACTACCGAGTATTATCTCTTTAATATGGAGTTGATGTAGAGGATAAAAATCAATTTGGTATCATTAACCACGGTAATTGCAGTTTCAAGGGTAGTATTTAAAACCTATTTTGTAATCTGTATTCAATTATACCTCCCATATTTCCTTCATGACCTACGCCACTAAGTAGAAAATTACATAGGAACGAAAATTTCCCAATCAAATTTATCCACTTGATGGGAATGGGACACAGACAATGATTCCAGCATTTGATGCTTCCCACATCCCAAAACCTTGCTCACTTGAGATTTTACAAGATTTTTAGAAAATGGTACGACTGTGCACTATTTTTATGGTTACGATACTTTCACTGCATTTACAAAATTATTTTCTTCTTTTGCATTTCTAGATTTGATTCTTCTTTTTATTAATTTTGATTTATTGTCGTAATTATTATTCCCTGCAATTTATTGTATTATTTCGTAATATTGTAATATAACTTAAAATAGTATATTAATATAATAAAAAATGTTAAATCACTTCTAGTTCAAAATTACATACTAGTAAATATTACAAGCACGTACATATAACAAGTATAGGGATACCATACATGGATGAATCAAAGTGGTTCGGATTGTAAATCCGAAACAAGCCCTTAAAATTTAATTGCTGTATGACTTTCACATGATGTATAAAAATATACTGAGATCGGTGATATGGGGGAATTTACCAAAAAAAAGAGTTTGACGATTGCTAGCCGCGAAAGGGAAGCTACAAGAGTGTGTGCACTGCCATGTAATTGTCTGGTGTAATGATGACGCAGGTCAAGAAAATTGTTGATCCCGAAGCACCTCACTTCAATCATCGTCAGTTTGTAAAACAAACAATGGGTCACAGACAGTAAAGCCTAATAACAATAATAAGCTATAGAGTTGTGTACGAAAGCTACACGAAAGGTTACGTCTGTCATGTCTTTTGCCGGAATACATGCAATAATGTTTATGTATGTGCTCCTTGAAGAGGACATGACGCTCCCAATCCAAATCTTTGTATGACTCGGATGTACATACACAGGTTGCTGCCTCTGGTGCTATGTTGGTCCTACGACTTACGGCCTTTTAGTCTTGACTGATGTCTCATCTCACTGTCAGAACACACAAGAGTACATATCCCGCAATTAAAATACATATTCAGTTTTATGGGCAGAACTATGTGCGAGCATTTTGTCTAATGATGGCTTACTTGCACCAAAATTGAGCTAAATTAGAACGTTCCATGTACATCCACTATAACTCCATTCACAATGTTGTATGTACGTTGAGTCCGAGAGGTGATTTTCCCTGGAATTTTCTAAGTAAAGTCACACCTCTGTCATACCTTTGAGATTGTAAGGGCTAAACGCAGCCGTAATAAAGTTTTACACTACAATGACTTCCGTTTAACGAAATTCTATAGTTTCTGCAGGCTAATACAATAGGATCTTGTCTGTTATAAAATTAAGCCTTGCCTGTGTATGTAGACCTCCACCTAAAATTACACTTTGTTTACTGAAACAATTTTGTTTTCTACACGCAACTCTTAATTTCAAAATAATCATCTTCACTTACTCGCATATGTTTGCGATACACACACACACTAAAATACATTCTCACCAATGAACGGATATATCTCTACATTGGAACATTACATCGTCAACATGAGGGAAAACCCAACATGTGGGCACACGGATATCTATCCCCAGGAGGAAGATCCCGAGTTTAAGGCAATCTCGCCGAAAGGGTTTTAATCTAAAAATAAACTGCACCCCTTCGCACAACGAAACATGCTGGAAGAAAAATAAGATATCGGCTTGATGTCCGTGGTATTTAAATGAGGAAATTATAATAAAAAATGTGTCAACCAGGTTGTTCAGTCGATGAACGTGTATATCTTCAGTTGGAGTTTTATTACTTACTTTAGCATTATCAGGAAATTATTGGGGAGACTTGAGCCACAGTGTCTCCTGTCGTGGAATAACAGGAGTAATGGTTGCATAACCAACATACCTAATAAAAATACATGTACATACATATACAGCGGTAATGATCAAGAATAGTGGCAATAGTAAAAATACACAAGGGGCATCGGTACATAAAAAATGTACAGTAGGATCGCTCCATAACAAATCACTAGTTCGTTAAGGACACGTCGTTATTACTGTTACTAACGGGTCTTGGAATGAACCTGTTATATTTTTATCTGAAACTGCTTTGAATTTCCACGAATGATCCTCACACTGGAACATCCTCTGCTGCAAATAACTTCTTTTCGGAAGATAACGCTCCCTGGAACGTGTGTATTGTTGAAAGGAAGCGACGACATGGAGAAGATTGAATAGTCATAAGATATGAAGTAGGTTATTACTCCTTTAAGCCATGATGGTGGAGGAATGACAGCTATTAAACTTTCTTATGTGCGGCAATGTATATGAACCTGCTTCAGGACAAGTAATTATATCCTTTGCATATATAATTAATCTCGTATGTAAATTCAAGTATTTTCAACGCGGTAGGTAATCTAATATTTATCATTTATTCAGTAGCTTACAAACAGCATCGTTTGCCGTATCTTCTTACAAGGCGCCGACCGAGTTTTAATTCTTGATTTGCAGACAATACCCTTGAACCGCGGCGGGTTATTTCCTTGCTTCGAGTTTTTGTTCAATTCAAGTATACAAAATAATTTCCGCTTGATTTTCTTCATATAAATATACTTAAATATATCGAGTCAAAGATGTAATTGAATGTTTGATTTATCAAGGGTTCATTAAGGAGACTCCTTTTTTATATTCACATGCATGGTCCGATGATAAGTTATATAAGGAGTGGTTTCACTATTATTACACCAGCAGGTACACTCGAAAATATAAACAAATTAAGTATTTCAATAAGCCGGATAAAGGCAGGTACCAGCCCTTTTTACATTTTTACAATCAACACAGAGCCACGTGCTTTATCAACCCAACAGGAAGTTCGGACTGACCGTATATTTCTTGTTGTTCGTATTTCCACGTCGCATATGTGACACTTATTTAGTCTTGTGTGCATCCGAAATACGAAACTTTTTCCTAGTGAAGACTTACTAGCTGTGCATACTGATAGTAGATAGTAAGAAATGTGTTAAAGACGATCTTAATAAGTATATATAGATACATATGTATTATACTATTATAACATAGGTCATATTCTGTGGGTTAAAGGGAAACAACAATAAGTGTTTCATGTTTGAATAGGCAGGTGTATTTTTGCGAAGTTGTAACATACGGCCAATGGGCTCTTTCTTGTCTATACAGAATCAAAATTAAAATGGGATTGAGTCCTCAAAAGTACATGCGGCGGTCAGGGCAAGGCACGGGTTAGGAGAAGAAGTCCGTAAAGTCTGAAGGTGTCATATATAAGGTACCACTTCACTCCTCACAGAACTCAAGCAACTTTTATGATCTATTTTGAAAGAAATGGAAGTACGTATCTATAGCTGTAAAAGATAGAGTATGTCTTATCATATGTATCTGTATATGAGCAAAGAATCTACTTGTGTTATAATGATTAGTGTATTGTGTTGCTTCTATACCTTTATATCTAAAGGTATAGAAGTATATATTATCATGAGTACAGTATAATAACTTGTGTCTACATACTTTTGTAAAATCATACTTTTGTATATAAGGTCCTTAAGGCCGTTGGTGTTTACGTGTGCAGCAGTAAAAGAGTGCAAAGCAATGGGAAAAAGATATTTCATATAGGGACTTCCTGGTGTAAAAATTTTCCAGAGAAAAAAATCTATACAGTCGTTTTCTTGTTGTTGAATAGATATGGGTTAACCGTCATCTGGGAGTTATTAAGTGTTTTGTGACGTCGTCTGCTATGCAGCAGGTTCCTGCTATTAGTTACACGCGTATCAGAGGAAGAACTGTAAAAATTTTCTATGACGGTCCCGGATCCCGTTTCTCGGTCGGCTGCACTAATCAACCTTGACTTCTTGATTACCTCCGGTCTGAACACCTTGAGTCAATAATTTTCCATTAAACTCATTGATAAAAATTCCCGTTTCTTCCTGTCTTTATTTTAATTTTAAAGGATCATGGAGTTCTTAGCAATGGCAACCATCTTGTGTACACCGCTTGATACCACTAAGCCCGTCTCCGTTTAATCAACCTAAATACTTATAAAATCCTTATACTCATAAATCCTTTAGTTAAAATGAGAAAAAAATGTAAGTAAACATAAATTATTTTAATTGTTACAAAGCGACGGAATTAATTACATTCTATAGTTTCATTAAAATAATTTGGCATTTACTATACCAAGCTGAATAATTATGGATAAAAAATTACACACCACTACAAAATAAAATGTATTAAGTCTTACTCCCTTGAATTTATTTTCTTAATGGTTTACGGATATTACATTGCACTATACATACTAACAATTCCTGTAAATTTGTAATAATAATTACGATATTAAATGGTGGCAACTCCGACCTGCAAGGAAGCTCTCTGGAGCTACCTTTAATCGACCTTGGACCACTAATTCGGTCTGCACAAGTGCCATTCAGGCTCACTTTTCTTGAATTATTTGCCTGCCCATTCAACTCTTTACTATCCAAAAGCAACCTCATGACTCAGCTTTATCTTTTCAATGTTTCCTTTACCCTCTGGAGGCCTCAAACTACTGTTCATTTTTTTACCGATTCCAGCCAGGGCTATACTCCATCAGGGCTAGGGCTATATACTCGCCGGTTTCAAATCTTAAAAAGCTTAATACATATCTATACATGTTTTACTTACACCTACATATGTATAAGCATTTGAAATTTATTTACCCGAAAAATGAGAATGAATCGAAATAATGGTGGTTGAACAGTTGTATTATTCAATCAATGAGAAAATGTTTCCTCTCCACGTGGGTAGAAATCAAGTTTTCATTTTAATTACGAGAGAAAAATGAGGCCATTATTTGGGAAAACTGTAAAAGACCTCCAACGCTGTCGTAAAGTTACGAAGAAACTACATGGTTTGTGGTAGGGATCGGAACAATTCAATTCAATCCATTTTTTCCAATTCAATCCAATTCTTTTCATGAATTGGATTGAAACAGCACAATTCAATTCAATTCAGAGCTTTGCAATCCAATTCAATTCAATTCAAGAAAAAAACAATTCAATCCAATTCAATTCAAACAATTCAAAACTTTTATAAAGCCCAGGACTCTATATAAGAGACTTTTATCTGGAGAAATCTGAAAGAAACTGATTTCGATAATTTATAGCGTTCTCGTAGAGTTTAATATGCGCAGATTTCTGCGCGCTTCGATGTACTGGTTGGCAATAGAGAGGCTAGATTTACTGACTTGATGAGTACTATATACTGATTTTGAATAGCCTATTCTGATACCTGATCAGGTACTGTTTTTGGTCGGTCAAAGAAAAACTATAGAATAAAACACGATGAACACAACATGGAAAGTCAGGCGCGTAGCCGGAAATTGCCAAAAGGGGGACATTATTATGTACATTTGTTTAGCTATTGATGAATTTTATTATTTGTTGATCCCCCAAATTGCCTACCGTGCCCCCTCTTGGCTACGCGCCTGTGGAAAGTTGTACCACACACATTGCAACAATATTAAATGTGACAGAAGTAGTGTTTATAGCAACAGGGATTAACACCAAAGTGGAAACTTTGCAAACTAAATTACCAGAATTGTATATAGTTTTGGCATAATAAAAATTCGCACGAGTTTCCACCTACGTTTCTAAAATTGTTTCTTAAATTGAAGAACGTAATCTCACAAAAATTCTTCTAGCACAAGCTTAAACAACGGACAAAGTAAGGCGCAACTGATGTCGTTTTTATAAACGTTTCATAGTCGTCTCGTTCTTTAATTTTAAGCCGCGTTTTTTTTCGACCCAAGATTTGTAAATATTACATTTTTATCCACTGCCATTCCATCTGTCAATTATAACTCGAAAAAAATATAAATTGTTTGAATTGCAATTCAGTTGTAACAATTCAATTCAACGTTGCCTCAATTCATTTCAATTCATTTCAGTGGCGTGAATTGAATTGGTTTTTTTCTGAATTGAATTGGATTGAATTGAAAAATACCAATTTAAAAGTGAATTGTTCCGATCCCTACGCTATATTGAAAGCTGTCTCTTTGTTGCTTGCGGTCGTGACTCCAGAGCAGATCCAATCCTTCGCAGATACTTCCTCATTTGTTCTTATTTCCTTGTTGAACAAAATTTATTGATGACTTGATTGATTCTGCAACGCTTTTAGATCCGCAATCGCTGATTGAATTATTATATGGGTATATGGAAATCAAATGTTGTCTTTATTTTAGAAAATATGGTTTACTTTTAATATTGAGAATACAAAATTTCTAATCATGAATATTACAACGTACATAATTAAGCGGCTTTAACTTGTTTATGCAAAATCATTTTGCTGTGTCTGCATTCTGTTTTCATATACGCATTTTTGTATATATAAAGTAACTATTTGTTGAGTATATTTTTACGCAAAATAGGAGCGAAAACGGACGGTGAAATTAATTTCTTCCGCAGCACTCTGGGTGTTTTTCTATGATTATTTCTAAATGAAGTTCTAGATTTACCACAGTTTGCGTTGTCACGGTTGGAGTCATTTTCTATCGAGCCGGAATGGATATTACTTTTGAAAAAGTAGTGCAAATATGTTGATTACCAAACTTATGTATGTACATAGTGGTGATCTCTTGACTTATTGCGCAATATTAAACACCAACTTTTTGCAAATGAACCCAAAAACCGATTGCCACAGTAAAATTTAATTTTTGGGTTACAGAATACATAATTGTAATACTGTTTGAGAAAATGCATCTTATTATTGTACTATATTAGTACAGTATTATTTGAAGTAATTACTAATATATTTAACCGTTAGTTTAATTTTCTATTTCAAAAAAGGCTCTAACGCTGAACATACGAGCTGTAGAATTTTCCGTTTTATTTAGCAAATAAATATTTTTAAAACTGTGGAATCTTCTGGGTTCTCACGTCGACCTCATAAAAACTCCTGAATCGCCACACGATGAAACTAATTGCAAGGGATTTGCATAATTATGAACTGCAATTAGTAAATTTACAAGAGCATCAAGTGTATACGGAGAAATAGCACGGTACAACATATGGAGCCGTACATTGTAGTGAGCAGTGTTGTAATATTCTGCGGGCGAAATGCATGCATCGCCCTACGAATCGCCCGAATTTGCATAAAAGTGCGATCGTCGGGAGGAGTTGGATTCTATTGATGTTCGCGGGATATTGGGGCTGGTGTATCATGGGCTTGATTTCCATATAGCATTTGCGATTAGTTGGAGAGCTCCGCTATAATTTCCTTTTGTATGTGATTTCCCATTATTGAAGCAACTCCAAAGCAGATCACACTCCCGATGAGCTTTCTTCCATCCTTGTTTACTCTTTGTCCAATAGGAGAATTCTGCTGTAACATGTGAAGTCTTAAATGTATGTATACGTACTTACATATATGTGAACATTCACGTTCAATTCCACATGACAATGGATACACTGAAGTTCAATGGCCGATCTTCCCTTCAGCACTTTGTTTTATTTCAAAATTTAAGTTTATTAAATTGTCTTCGAAAGCTTCGCAGAATAAAATCTGCTTTGCTTTATCCACGTAACCGTTAAAAATGAATACATTAGGTTTATTAAATTTCTTCAAGTTTAAAAATGTATCCTATGTTGTTGAACGGGAAAACTACACAGATGGGAGAAGAAACTTCCCGCCACATCTACAGTAACGGTGCAAAATCTTTGTACAAACGTTCTCCAGAAGGAAATCATGCTCCACAGAAAGTTGCAATAATTTCCAGTAGAGTGCACTGGAGTAGTAAATTCCAAATGAGATGTATACGAGGAATCTAAAAATAGGCTTTAAGATCTAAATTCACCAAAAAGAACGAAGTCAAAACAAATATCTACTTATTGTTTAAATTTGGTTTTTAAAAAACAATTGATTTTTGCTCCAACTATTATAGACAAAGAAACAAAAACAACAAATCAGCCAAACCTTATGGATGCAGGTGTGCGTCACCTTCCGTAGCCCCCCAACTTTGTGATTTGTGGCCGAAATGTTTCACTTTCCTGCCTACAGTGTTGTTATTTTTCTTGTTTTTTTTCTTCTTCTATGGTTTTCAACATTTCTCCGACTCTCTTCTGTTTTGCTTTCCTTGGACCGCAAAATTGTCCTGCAGCCTTCTCCTAATAAATAAAAGCTTGGGAAGACAGATGGCTGGCTTAGATGAAGCTTCACATCGAGTTATTTTTCCACCGACTGCATCCAAACCTACAGATTTTCAGGAGCTGGAACTTCATTTCAAGGATATTTATCAAAATGGCTGGGAAGAAGAACTATTCATGTACTAGAACTGTAAAGAAATAAATGGACAATTTATGTTTTCACGTGCTGTCGATTTTTTTTTCATTTTAACTTAAAATAGAACTGAAGGTTGGATATTATGAACCATTGAAAGTATTCTACAGGGAAAATTTATCATTCATTTATTTATTAGAAGATCAATAAACTGTAATCGCGAATCAAATAAAAGATGAAATTTGCTATAGAGAAAAATAGATCAATGTTTAAAGCACAAAATGCAGGAAATTTAAACACAGAGCAGTTGTCATCATGTCGCTGACATTTTCATACAAAACGTGGGACAAATAAAGAAGAGATTTGAAGGAAATGATGTAAAGGACTCCGGTGTGACTTTCACGGAGTCACTTGCATAAATTGAGAAAGTGGCAGGAGGATATGGGAAAGACAGACGGGGAAACAAACTCTGGTGGAATAA